>VZQC01005539.1:173513-186368 GCA_009823505.1 Rhizomys pruinosus
ATATATATATATATAAATTTAAAAAAGGAAAACAAAACAAAACACAAAAACAAAAACAAATGTAATACTAAGTGACTATATAGATGCTGCAGTGAGGATACATCTAGAACCATGAAGTGAATGGGGAACAATGCATGTGATACTTGTGGGAAAATAGTCTCGACAGTAACTTAACCTGCATATTTCAAAAGGACATTTTCATCTTAATAACACTGTATAGCACCTTGTTACATTTAAATCAAACTATTTTTTTTTCTTGACATTGTAATGACAAGATTATATATTTGACATTGGTAAAGGTAAGATGAGGTTTTGGAAACAATTAAAAATGTCTTTTTACAAACAGTAAATACAAAGTTTATGTTTACTATAAAAACATGACATTTCCACTAACTCTTTGGTAAGAGTAGAAATGGAAGCTGTACCAACAGCAATTTTTAGGTGATGTTTCAGCACAAAATTAATGATATCAGCATTATAGTGTTATAAGAAATTTTGCTTTTCATTGTTTCATTTTGGCAATTATAAACTGTACTAACAATGTGAGATGCTGAAGAAACTAAAGAAGCTGTCTTTTCTTACAGAGTAAATGTTGTGCCTGTTGGCAGTCTGAAGCACATAAATTAGTTGCTGATTTTTCAAAGGTTATTAGTTATGTGGGTCAGATAGCTTCTGTGCTATGACCTTTTCAAAGTTGGAAATTGAATCTAAGCATAAATTTCAGTGTTGGCTTTGATAATTGGGTATGACTGTACTTACACTCTGCATCAGGTCACCTTTCCCCACTCAAACATTATTTAGCTGCTTTTTGGAAATTGCACCGAGACAAGGTTGGTAGGTAGATTGTGATCAACCATGGACAAATACACAGGGTCTATTTCTCATAGAGGATTTGGATTTGAGTATTCTTTCCATGGCTAGTGGTTTGCAAGCCTTTTTCAAATCCAATTAAGAATACAAAGCCTTTAGAGAATACAGAGAGTAAAGAGAACCTGGTGTGGTGGTGCGCGGCTGTTATCTAAACACTTGGGAGAAAGAGACAGGCATGTCTCTGTAAGTTTGAGGTTAGCCTGGTCTACATAGCAAGTTCTAGGCCAGTTGTGGCCACAGGGAGTCCTGACTCAAAAGGACCATTAAATAAATAAATTAATTAATTAACAAAATGGTTATATAAATATAAAGTGAGCTAGATGTCAATAGTCATAATATTCTAGAGTAAATCCTTAAAATAAAAAAAATAAATAAAAAATAAAATTTAATTAAAAATATTGACACATAAGGACAATTTTAGAATATCAAAATGGACTTACTCTAAAAATAAGTCATAGCTGTGCCAGTCAGCTCTAAGTCAGTGTGACAAGGAGACTAGTTGAAAAAATTTAAAAAGGAGCTGGGCATAGTGGCACATAATTTTAATCCTAATACCTGGGAGACAGAGGCAGGTGGATCTCTGTGAGTTCAAGGCCAGCCTAGTCTACATAGCAACCTCCAGGCCAGCTGGAACTAAGGGAGACCCTGTCTCTAAAAGACCAAAGGAAAGAAAAGCAAAACAAAACAAAAC
This sequence comes from Rhizomys pruinosus, assembly GCA_009823505.1. Taxonomy (NCBI): domain Eukaryota; kingdom Metazoa; phylum Chordata; class Mammalia; order Rodentia; family Spalacidae; genus Rhizomys; species Rhizomys pruinosus. Next base: position 175,075 of record VZQC01005539.1, read on the forward strand.
TAACTAAAAAGGGAAAAGTGGATTTGATTCATGGTTACAGAATTGAACCCCCCTGCCCACTGGGATTATGATATTTTTTCTTCATAATTGTCCATGAATGAATTAATAAATTAACTTACCATATTTCCATGTAATTCTTTTCTATTTGTGCAAGAATTCAGGACAATATTATCAGATCAAGTATTTAGAAAATGATCAGTTTAAAGTTCCTTATATGTTTATGTTGTATGAAAATCGCAAAATGTAGTTAATTTTTTAATGATACACTTATGTCATCATTTTTTCTGAGTTTCTTTGGATTAGTGAGATAAAATTTCTTATATTTACTAGGTAGCTCTTGAACATGTCACAGTGTTGCTGATTTTATTACTTTACTCAGACTTACACAAAGCTCAGAACATGTCGTTTTGTTCTCTAGATAGTTTCATTTTTGTCATTAAATGTATCCCTCCCCTCAACCTCTTGAGAATCCCAGTCATCATGACTTTGATATTTTAAGTTTATTTTTTTCTATTTCAACAAGAAAAATAATTGATTATGCAATAAAAGTAATAATATACATTCCTTGTAATTTGATAATATAATTTACTTAGGTTTTATTGCAACTAATATTAAACACATTAGATGATGTATCTGTGAGGAAAAATACTTTGAAGACAATCAAATTGTTGATGACATCAAATGCAACACTATATACATAAATTTGTAATGGATCCACAGGTCTGAAATTAATACTAAAATATGGGGGTGCTGGGCTTGGAAAGGTAGAGACAGTGGGAAGGGAAGAAGAAAGAGTAGAGAAGCAGAAGAGACCTCCCATTGAGTGGTTGGCAAGTCCAAGAGACTCCCCAAAACACAGGCGATTGCCAAAGCTCATGATTATCTCCTGGAATTAGAAAAAAGACTCTACTGCTCAAGATAGAATATACTTCAGAAACAGGACTTGGAGCAATAGAGCAAGAACTCACCTGTTAGCCTTCTAGATGAGAATATCCACACTGCTGAGTGTTAAAAATCAATCAAGAGATGGCCTAGCAGTTGGGATCGCTGACCGCTCTTGCAGGGGACCCGGGTTCGATTCCCAGCGCCCACATGGCGGCCGAGAACCATCTGAGACTCCAGTTCTGGGAGAACTCCAGTTCCAGGGGAATCCGAGACCCTCTTCTGACGTCCACGGCATTGCACGACACGGGTGCACGGACTTGCATGCAGACAGTACATTCATACACATACAGAAATAAATAAAATTTAAAAAATTAAAAAAAAATCAATCAATGGTACAACTCAGACTTAATAACCATAAGGACCTGCACAGCAAACTACCTCTGTTGATGCAGTAGAGGCATTGTTATCTGACAGGTAATCAACACCCATCTAATTGGGCTTAAAGTCCTCTCATTGGGAGTGAACTTGTGGGTGGTACCATAAATTCTGCCAAATGTACAGGGCCTGAGAGGACATAGATCCTACAGAAAACCATATCTCTCTCATATCTCTAGAAAAATTACATTTCTTACCATACACTAAATATGGTATCATATTTAAGGTCAAACAAACCATACACTGTTCTTTAAGAAGCTTATCTTTGCAACAGATCTAGAGCATTGCAGAATCCCACAACTGGTCAGACATAGAGAATACACATCTGAAAGATGCACAGTCCTAGAAGACTTATCTACAGTTGAACCTTCATACCTAACGCTCATGGAACATAGTGTAATGAGGAGCAGACAGAAAATGAATGCATCCCTCAACTCCCACCAGTGAAGCTTGCTTAAACAGAGTGATCTGTACACAGAGGCCACAATTGACAAACCTTCAAAGAATGGAGGACTCCAGATAGTGTGTGTCCTTAGACAGGACTCCTATATTAAAACTCACCCACCCACGGCTCAAGAATCATTCTAGAAGAGAGGAATGAAAGACTGCGAGAGCCAGGATTGGAGCATGAACACAGGGAAGCAGAGGCTTTTAGGTCACTGGAAGCTTGCACATGTGATTTGTGATGATGTTGACATCAGGCATGGAACCCATGCCAATTCCATCAGACCAGTCCTAGAGTTAAAGCAAGAGAAATGGGTGGTGGGCTGGTCCTGGTGTGAGAACTAATGGAGACAGATTACTTCTGGGTGAGGAGGTACATGCCTTACTTAAGATTTCTAGATGTGCTTAGTGGACTCCAGTGGATGAATTGGAACAGAAGGACATCTGGATACAAAAGTTTGACTGGATAGGACATAACATGGGTGGTGTAATGCATGAGTTCTGATGTGAGGGGGTATGGAAGCAAGAAGGATTCTAAATTTGATTAAACACTGTTGTATGAAATGTAGAACAGCTCAGTAAATCTTAAAAAAAAAAAAAACTGTATCATTCAGGTTGGAATGAAGTATAGTCCTATTAAGTGAATAAAGTTTGCTTACCAGAAACATATCTTTCCATGCTTCACCTAAAGGTAAATTAATTTCATTGAAAAGGCTTGTTCTTTGGTAGCATTTATTCACATTTCATTTCAATTCTTCCACAGGCATCTGTAAGTTAGAGACTACTCTTATTTGAAACAAATAGAGAATTATGAAAAATATAGAACATTTAACATCATTCTTTGGACTATTACAAAGCATTTGGAAAGCACAGGCAGAGATTTTAAAGCACTATCAGTGCTTAAGAATATGTTCCTCAACAACAGAAAGACTGCATCAGAAAATGGACCGAAATGGTGAATTGGGAAGGGGGGGGTTTCTGTTAAATATGATGGTTCTTACTGTGGCTTATGATGGTCTCCTAACCTGTAGAGAAATGAAGCTTGTGGCATCACACCTGGGTATGTCCTCCAAGGAGAGAGCCATATAGCCAATTAGATTTGGGATTTACAGGCATATGCTGCCTCTGCTGCACATTATTTCCAGGCAGGTGAGGTGTAGCTTGTGCTGACGTGGAGTCTTGCTTGACTCAAATGAGACCCGTATTTGCTTTGGTGTTTAGTGGCCTGGTAACACGTCTCTGGTTCCAGGGGCCATCTGTACACTTGCATGGGTGGTCTCATCATCTTTTTCCATGTTAACATCAGGTCTTCATGACAGCAGGGCTTATCGCCTCTCTTCTTGCAGGTATCCCAGTTTAGAGGAAGGAGCTTTTACCTTTTGTGGGACCTTAGATCCCCTGGCAACATCCCCCTGGGGAATAATCCATTCTGTGTGTCAGAGCTCCTGTATTGATATATTTTGCTTAAGCGCATAGTTTAAGGACTTTAGTGTTTATATTTTGGTTCTGAACAGAGAGTTAATCTTTTCAGTTCTTGTCTATTAGTCAATTAAAAAGGCAGTTTTACCAGTTTTTTAATAAGAGATCCTCTAAATAGTTTGTCTCCAATTTACAGTTGGAGAGACCCATCATCGTCATTTTTCTCCTTGTTCTGGGGGGGGCAAGAAAGTCTCTCATTATCAAACCTTTTTGTGGCACCTAGAAAGTAGGTTTCATCAGGACCCAAATAGTGTTGTTACACGACAGTGAATATATCTCCATTAACTCGGATGCATTACCGTTTTTATCAGAGTTTAAACCAATGTTGTTTAAACAACATATTTACTTTTATAAATCCTAAAACACCTGTAACCTGAAGACAGTGTCTGAGCAAAACTGGGCACTTGTTGAAGTCAGTGAACTCTGTCATAAATAGCAATTAAACTAATATACACCATGTCCCCTCACCCACGNGAAAAGAATGTAGTTCGTGCACCAAATCAAACACACTCTATCTAAGCAACAATATATAAGTTCTATAACAGTAAACCCTCACACATAACTAAATTCACATTAAGAAACAATTGAAGCTCAAAACTACTACACAATATGAGACCCACCAATAATAAATAGATCCTAATTGGCTTTTGTCAGCTCTCCCATTCCAGTAGCCGACAAAGCAGAGATTCGAAAAGGGTATATTAAACGCCCCTGGACCACACGAACTGTCAGGCCCATGCCAACAAAGGGGAAAAAACAGGCCAGAAATGTTGACCAGGGAAGTGCCAAGAGACAAACAGCGTACAACAGAAGAGAGGTGGAACATGGGATGTGCTAACTGAGCTCTCGTCGTGCCACGTTGTGCGGCGCGTGCCTCTTTCTAGAGCCCAGGAGGAGAAAATCACACTGTGGGCTATGCTCGAGCGGACGCGCATCAGCAGTAAAAACAAGACGGCCGACACCGGACCAGGCCGACGACCGGCGTAGGGCGGCAGGCCACAGCACACAAAAAACGATAGTACCTAAAGTAGGACATGTAAGAGGGAAACTAGGCAATGCGACGGATTGGGCGAAGGAAGACCGACGTGGCAGACAGAAGGAAAAGGGTGGACCGTGGAAACGTTTACACCGAGCCAAGCGCCCCATAAGGGTGCCAAGGTCTGGACCCCTACACCTACACGATGCATTGCAATATAAAACAAAACGCTTGAGATGCGGGTGAACATAGAGGTCAGAGCACCCTCGTAACGCCACCCGCTTGAGAGAGTGGAGGGCATAGTGTGGGAGAGAGGGGCGGGGGGGATGGGGGGTGGGGGGGGGGAGGTAGCAAGTGGTGGACGGGCCCTGCTGTTGGGCAGGGAACGGCCACACGCGGGCCGCGGAAGAGCAGAACGAGAGCGAAGGCAATGAGGGCCGCCCTGAAACTCGCAGGAAAAGCGGACCTGGCGTCGCACCTTCCCAAAAGGAGCTTAGCGAGGAAGGAAAGAAGTGGCAAGGGATGGATGGACCCATATAAGAAGTACCATCGTTGAGCTCGCAGGACAAGGAAGGAGGGGAACCATGGGAGGCCCCACGGGTGAGCCCACGACGTCAGCAATGCAGGAAGCTGGGAAACCCACAAAAAATGTGACTCCAGGACCCAATAGAAAAGGAAAGAGGTGGAAACAAAACAGAAGGAGCATAGAGGAGAAGGGGAAAGCCCGGAAGAGCGGCGGACTAGAAGGGAGCCAGGCAAGGGAGGTGATGCAGACGGGCAGCAGGGACGAGTGGGGAGCCAGAGCAGGGGAGGAGCCACGGTGGCGAATGGTGACAGAGAAATGGCACACAGTGGTTCTGTTAAATATGATGGTGTCTTACTGTGGCTTATGAGGTCTCCTAACCTGTAGAGAATAAGCTTGTGGCATCAACACCTGGGTATTCTCCAAGGAGAGAGCATATCCAATTAGATTTGGGATTACAGCATATGGCTGCCTCTGCTGCACATTATTTCCAGGCAGGTGAGGTGTACGCTGTGCTGACGTGGAGTCTTGCTTGACTCAAAGAGAACCCGTATTTGCTTTGGTGTTTAGTGGCCCTGGTAACACTCTCTGGTTCCAGGGGCCATCTGTACACTGCATGGGTGGTCTCAATCATCTTTTTCCATGTTAACATCAGGTCTTCAGCAGCAGGGCTAATCGCCTCTCTTCTTGCAGGTATCCCAGTTTTGAGGCAAGGAGCTTTTACCTTTTGTGGGACCTTAGATCCCCTGGCAACATCCCCCTGGGGAATAATCCATTCTGATGTCAGAGCTCCTGTATTGATATATTTTGCTTAAGCGCATAGTTTAAGGACTTAGTGTTATATTTGGTTCTGAACAGAGAGTAATCCTTTTCAGTTCTTGTCTATTAGTCAATTAAAAAGGGCAGTTTTACCAGTTTTAATAGAGATTACCTCTAAATAGTTTGTCTCCAATTACAGTTGGAGAGACCCATCATCGCATTTTTCCTTGTTCTGGGGGGGAGCAAGAAAGTCTCTCATATCAAAACCTTTTGTGGCACCTAGAAAGTAGTTTCATCAGGACCCAGAAATAGTTGTGTACACACAGTGAATATATCTCCATTAACTCGATGCATTACCGTTTTTATCAGAGTCTTAAACCAATGTTGTTTAAACACACATATTTACTTTTACATAAGATCCTAAAACACCTGTAACTGAAGACAGTGTCTGAGCAAAACTGGGCACTTGTTGAAACACTCATGTCAAGTAAATATGCATTAATCAATATACACCATGTCCCCTCACCCACGAAAAAAAAAAAAGAATATGTTCCTCTATATCAATATATATGATTCTTATTTCCCCTTGTTAATGATTTACTTTATAGTATATTAATTCTGAAATTAAAATAATCATCTGTGTTTGTAAACATAAGAACTAAAGAAATAAGGGAAAATATGAATGAGTATTATTTTAGAATATGAGAAAAATTTATATTATTATTTTTTAATTTTATTTATTTTTTATGTGTATGAATGTACTGTCTGCATGTAGGTTTGTGCACCCGTGTCGTGCAATGCTGCGGAGGTCAGAAGGGGCTCTCGAATTCCCCTGGAACTGGAGTTCTCCTGGAATTGGAGTTACAGACGGTTCTCAGCCGCCATGTGGGTGCTGGGGATCGAACCCGGCTCCTCTGCAAGAGCAGTCAGTGCTCTTAACCACTAGGCCATCTCTCCAGCCCAAAGAAAAATTTATATTATATGTAGACATTATTTTTGCTTCAGAGATCTTGGTACTAGTATCATATTGTGAGGACCAAGCTGACTCCATTTTAGCTTGGTCAGCTCCATCTTGGCCTAGAGTTCACCCCAGAGTTTAAAAAAAGGGGGACAAACAAAAGCATGACATAGATAAATTAATCTTTTATTAGTAGAGCGATTTAACTTCTGCCACAAAGCATAGTTAAATGCTTTATGGACAAGAACAGACAGTCTAAACCAGGTAAAGCAATAGAACAAAGAGTCCAGAGCAGGTGAATACACATAATAAAAAAACTGATTGATCTGTAACCAAGATCCTATCAATCAGAGGAGGAGACACCATGACTATGATGGAAGCCCCTAACTGGGATAAAAGCTAAGGGAAATTGGTCCTCACCTCCTCTGCCCTCCAGTCCCATGGGAGTGTGCTCACCCGAGGTGTCATCTGCTTTATCTCTTCTGTCTGAGATGTTGGTTGTTGTGGCTTCTTTTCTGCTTGCTTGTAACTAACCCTCGATTAAACTTATATCTACTACTATGTGTAGCCCCCTGGCACCTTTCTTATGTGAGTGTGGCGGATTGAGCCTAACAATATCCAGTTTTAAAATATGATGTTTTGTGATGTGTGTGGTGGATTTGGTCTTTAATCCCAGATCTCTGTGATTTCCAGGCCAGCTGTGCCTACAGAAGATGTTACAAAAAGAAAAAAAAGAAAAAAAAAATATATATATATATATAAAGTTTTGAATTAATTAATCAATTAATATAAGAAGTAATTTTTAAAGTGTACACATGTTTTGACTGCACATATGTAAGTGCACTATATCATGTAATGCCCACAGAGGCCAGAAGAGTGTGTCAGATACCCTGGAATTAGAGTTACAGTTGGTTGTTAGCTGCCACATGGATACTGGAAACTGCACCTGGTTTCTTTGGAAGACCACTCAGAAATCTTAACCACTGAGTAATCCCTCCAGTATGAATCCCTCCTAATATGAATGTTTTTATTAATGCTTTGAGAATTTCATTGAATGTATTTGGATCATAATCAGTCTTCTGACATCACCACTCAAATAAAACTACCTCTCCTCAACTTTATGTCCTCCTTTCTTTAAAGTCCATTGTGTGGGGCTGGAGAGATAGCCTAGCAGTTAAGAGCACCGACTGCTCTTGCAGAGGACCCAGGTTCGATCCCCAGTACCCACATGGAGGCTGAGAACAGTCTGTAACTCCAGTTCCAGGAGAACTCCAGTTCCAGAGGAATCCGAGACCCTCTTCTGACCTCCATGGCATTGCACGACACGGGTGCACAGACCTACATGCAGACAGTACATTCATACACATACAAAAAAATATTCTTTTAAAAGAAAAAAAGAAGAAAAAAAATAAAGTCCATTGTGTCCAATTTATGTTGTCCAAATCATTTTTATGTTTTTATTGATATTTTGTGTATTTCATATGTCATTTTCAGTCCATTTTGGATACATTCCCTCTCCCTACCCCTCCCTCCACCCTAGTTTATGCATTCCACCATACATGTCTTGCATCTTTCAGTCTTTCCAAGGATTTTTTTTTCTGCAGAGGCTTGTTTTGGGCAGAATTTAACTATATCAGTCAGTTTTTTGACCTAGTCCTTATGTTGTTGTTGTTCCCTCCCATTATTATTGCTCCAAAATATCCCTATATAAACAACACATATCTATCAAAATTATGACCTCTGGGAATAAACTATGTTAGTTCCAAAATATGTTTTGGGATTCACGTTTTTCCCTTTAATTTTATATTACCCTAAAATATGAATACATATGTCCCACCCATATATGGTAATTAAAATGTCTGAATATAACTGATAGGTCAATTCTAGAGCCCATTAGAGATTCACATTATAGCAGCACAGTTGCATTCAGATACAAAGAAATATAATAATAAAGTTGCTCAGCTTGCCTGTCAACTGGCGACTTGGTGTTAGCATCCACAATGAGGAAAACAATTTGCCATTTTTTTTTCTGGGACTGTTTTACTTCACTTAGCATAATGGCTTCAATTTCCATCCATTTACTTGCAAAGTTCATGATGTCATCTTTCTTTACCACTACATAGACTTCCATTATGTAGATGTACCACATTCTCTCTATCCACTCATTGGTTGAGAGGCATTTGGGTTGGTTCCAGCTCTTCACTGTTGTGGAGACCTAAAATAAACATAGCCTTGTATGTATCTTTGTGGTAGGTTGAGTCTTATGTGTATATGCACAGGAGTGACTGGGTCAGATGGTAGGCTCATTTTAAGACTTTTATGGATTCTCCATAGTTACACATTTTTAACTTTGCCATTTTTTGTCAAATTTTGCTATATTTTTGGATCTTAGGAGGAAATTTAATATTTTAATATGTGAAGAAGTGGTTCCTCTATATTGTGCAGGCTGATCTTAAAAATTTTTTGAACTTTTGTATATTTCATACAGAATATCTCAGTACATCTTAATCACCTTTATATCCCCTTCTCCATTGGTACCCTGTACTGGAATTCATATACTTTGTCATTTGTGTCAAGGCATATTGGGTCAAGTTAGTGTCCCTTGATGTTCCTCAGTGCAAGTTTATCCACTGAGGTCTAGTCAGAGCCCCTAGCTTTAAGAAAATCACCTCTTCCTCACCCAAAATAAATGGGTTTCTAGTATTTCTTCAGATAAGATTGGGGTCAGCTGCCCATTTACCCAATTCTATACGGAGTTTTGTCCGAATGAGTTTGCATGGGTCATGTGCATTCTAATACCACTGCTGTATGTTCTTATGAGTAGAGTCCCAGGAGCTTGTAGGATTCTATTGCCATATGGTCAGGAACCTTTTTCATGGGTTTTGCAATCTTTCAAACCCCTCTTCCACAATGATCATTGAGCCCTGGGTAAGTAGAGATTAATATGGGAGTCCTTCCCAAGGACTCACAGTTTGCAGACTCCTAATATTCTCACTTCAGGCATTTGTGACATTTTGTTTTCCTGGTCCTCTGTTGCATGAAGGAGCTACTTTAAAAAGAGTTGACTTATTAGTGTCTTATCTTCCACCTGTTCTACATTGTGTGAACCTTAGATCTAGAGTTTGCATTGTAGATGTGCCACTTAAGCTTGGGAAATTCACAGACAATGTGTGTAACCAGATGTGGTACACTGTAATAACTCCATCTGGTGCAAAGAAACTTCTTTCGATGAGTGGTCACTGTTAGGTCTGGGTCTCAGGATTCCAAGGGACACACAGATGTCCACTTCCTCCAAAAGCATTCCATCAGTAATCCACTTCCCCTTTACCTGAGGCTACACATTTAAAAGGGCTTGATCAGCCATCTTCGGTGCTGGCAGCTATGTTTCCATCAATGGAGAGCCCTGACTATTTCAGAAGTAAATATGTCCTGGAGTAACTTATGCCTGGTGTCTTTATCTGGGGTTCACTCCTGCATAGAATCATTTATGCACCCTTTAATTTTTAACAGTAACTGAGATACTTGACTGTAAATATAAAGATACATATTTTGTCCTTAGTAAGATGTTACATTAGTCAAGGGATATGACAGATTTTGGAATGTCTCTAAGATCTATGATGTCTCTATCAATATGTATTTTGCCATGTTTACAGTACTACACATGAGTTTCCTGCCAATGAGTGGAGTAAGTACAGGTAGGTAACAATTGACTGTCTCCAAGATATAAGTGCCTCTACTGTACCAATGTTGTATGCTGTGTAGGTCATTGATGTGGTTAGTTGGACTTAAGCTGGTGTTGGACTCTTGGTTTATGTTCTCTCCTAGCAATTTGCATAGTGTTCTCCAAAGCTGTGTGAGCTAGCCTTCAAGGAATATTTTTTCCAGGTCAGTTCCATTTCCACTGTGCAAAATCCAGTCATCAAAGTATGTCCTATATGCAGCAATAAGGTCTGACCTTCAAATTCTTGGAGGCAACCAAGGGATTGTGGCAATAGCCTGTGTAACTTTGGAAGTCTCTTAGACTACCCTAGCCAAAAACTCAAAGGAAGGTTTATATGGTTTGGCACTGTCTCTTGTTATATAGCATTCACATCTTCCTATGGACTAATGTAGAGATATAATATGAGAAAATTGTCATTAGATTGGTGGAATAATAAGATTCTCTCTGGTTTTTTTTTTTTAACTAGCTAAGCATTATTTATTTCTCCTCTCTGTCTCTCCCTGTCTAACCCTCCCTCTATGCCTTCCCCAATATATGTGTGCCTTATTTTCCCATTTCACCTTTGATAATACCATTCTCATATAGTCGCACCATTCTTGAGCTCCTTCTTTTCATTTATCCCAAAAGTTCCTTATATAAAGCTTCCCCCTCCCATTTAAATATCCTCATTTTTAGAATCTGTATCAGATTCTGTAAACCAATGTTGTTTAATATACACATATTTACTTTTACTAAGTCCTAAAACACCATGTGTCCTGTAGACAGTGTCTAGGCGAAACTGGGTACTTGCTGAGCTCACGTCAATTAAATATGCCTTAATCGAATATACAGCCAGAATTGACCAGAGTCCAAGTCAACAGCTCCAGAGAGAGTGGACTGTTTTACCTCTCATCCACCTGTGCCCCTTTTCTAAGCCTAGGGAACAACCTGCGGAAGAGGGGGCGTGGTAGAATGTAAGGGCTGCAATTGGGGTGAATGGTGAAACTACAGCAATGTAGTCTGGACACTCATTTGATCAACTTGATTGAACAAACAACCTGTCACCCCCCACTGGATGGTGGGGCTGTAGGTGTTTGGGCACAACAGCCTGCAGATAGGTTTTGCATGAAGGATG
>VZQC01005539.1:191186-297689 GCA_009823505.1 Rhizomys pruinosus
ACTTCTCCAGTTATGCTTTTATTGATTTCTCTTTCTGGTGCCTGGGGTTGGTTGTTCTTTTCTTCTGTCCTTTGAATTGCTTCAAGTATTCTCTGAAGGGTTGGTTTTCCGGACATGTATTCTTTCAACTTGTTTATGTCATGGAAGGTTTTTCCCTCTCCTTAAACTATAATTGACATTTTTGCTGGGTATAGTAACCTGGGTTGGCATCTATTTTCCCTTAACACTGGGAATGCTTTGCTCCAGGTTCTTCTTGTTTTCATAGTTTGCGTTAAGAAGTCAGTTGTAATTCTGATAGGTTTCCCCTTATAGGTCACTTGTTTTTCTCTGTGGCTTTAAGGATTTTGTCTTTGTTTTGGGTGTCTAGCATTTTAACTATGATGTGGCATGGAGAATTTCTTCTCTGATCTTGTCTGTTTGGAGTTCTATATCCTTCTTGTATTTGTATTGGTTTGTCCTTTTTCAGTTTGGGGAAGTTTTCATCTATTATTCTGTTGAAAATCTGATCAATACCATTCTCTTGGGATTCTTCTCCTTCCTCTATTCCTATGATGCAGAGGTTTTATCTTTTCATAGTGTCCCACAGTTCCTGGTTGTTCCACTTTAGTGTATTTTTAAATTTTTCATAATCTTTCCTTGAGGTTTTTAGTTGTTTTGTGTTATCTTCCAGGTCTGATATTCTTTGTTCTGCTTCCTCCATTCTGCTTCTGAGTCTTTTTCCACTCCTTTCCTGTTGATTGGATGAGTGTTTTATTTCCTTTTTCATTTCCTCTTCTGATTTCTTTAGTATTTCTACTTCTTTTTGGAGCTTGTCGATCTCTTCCTGTAGCTCTTTGATTCGCTGGTTGGTTTCCTTATCTTTTTCAGCATGGGATCTTTTCAGTGGGATCTTTTCAGTGTTTCAACTTCCTTCCAGAGTTTGTCATTCTCTCTCTCTATGTCCTTCTTGAGTTCTTAATTCTCTTTTCTTAGTTCTTTATATTCTTGTAGTTCTTTAAATATGTTCCCAATTGTGTTCCTGATATCTGTGTCCTGGGGCATCCCCAGAAGAATTACACTACAGGAGTCTTCCATAGGGTTATTAGAGCTTGGTGCTGAATTATCCTGCCCCTTTCCTGTGTTGTCTCTTCTTCGTGTTCCTGGCATATGGGCTTCTCCTTTCCTGTATTCCAATGTGAGTCCTAAATGCCTCTTCACTGTGTTGAAGGCTTGCTTTGCTTACCTCCTTTAGATGCCTTCATAATCCCAGTTGCCGGGGTTGGGGGGGGGCTCTTCAGTCTGAGCCCTGGTACCTTCTGCTTGCCTCAGGAGATCTCAGATCTCAAGAGTCACACAACCCTACCTTTAATACCAGCTGGGAGGATAACTCCACCCCACAGCCACAAAAGCCAATCAAGCCAAAGACAGCTGGATTAACAGATCAAAAATCAGCCTTGCTGGGGCACCCAGTTCCTACCTGCTTTCCTGCTCTTCCTTCTGCTGGCCTCAGGAGATCTCAGATCTCAAGAGTCACACAACCCCACCTTTAATACCAGCTTGTAGGATAACTCCGCCCCCACTGCCACAAAAGCCAATCAAGCCAAAGACAGCTGGATTAACGGATCAACAATCAGCCTTGCTGAGGCACCCAGTTCCTACCTGCCTTCCTGCTCTTCCTTCCACTAGCCTCAGGAGATCTCAGATCTCAAGAGTCACACAACCCCACTTTTAATACCAGCTGGGAGGATAACTCCACCCTCACAGCCACAAAAGCCAATCAAGCCAAAGACAGCTGGATTAATGGATCAACAATCAGCCTTGCTGAGGCACCCAGTTCCAACCTGCCTTCCTGCTCTTCCTTCCGAAGATGACCATCCTAATGAAAGCAATATATAGATTCAATGCAATCCCAATCAAAATCCTCATAACATTCTTCAGAGAATTAGAAAAAAATTACAAAAGTCCCCACATAACCCAAACAACCCTGAGCCCATATATGCAGGATTGATTGCTACACCAGATTTCAAACTGTTGGTTAATTACTCAGTTCCACAAACTGCATAATTCCTTGTGAACAGAAGTTTATTTTTATTTATGATTCTAGTTCAGAGTTAAGGAACTACATCTGGTGATGGTCTTTAAGTAATGAAATTTCTGTTGCTGTGATAAAGCATCATGACCAAAAGCGACTTGTGGGAAAAAAGTTTATTTTAACTTCTGATTCCAGAGAAAGCGTCCATAGTGTACGAAACTTCATGGCAGGATGTGACAGACATGGGAGCATCAGCAGGAAGCTGAGCCTTCCCATTTGTAACTGCAAATATAAGCACAAAATGTAAACTGGATGTGGGGCAAGATGATAAACTCTCATAGTCTGCCCCTTTCCCTCCTCCAGCTTGGCTTACATCCTAAACTTCCATAAACTTCTGTAAAGAAAGCTACCAACTTGGGACAGATTATTCAAATATCTGAATTCATGGGACAATTTCTAACTCAAACTACCACAGCCTTTTGCTGACAGATTTCCTATGTGGCACAGGGAATCGCATGATGAGAGGCATTGTGTAAAGATCTGTCTGCTCTGGTTAGCATCAGACCTACTCTCAAGATATGCCATGAACTCATCTATCCATGAATTGATCACATAAATGGATCAATTTATTTGTGAAGACAAACTCATAGTCACATCTGAGCCATAGGTTAATATCTTAGTGTGGAAATTAAATTTCAACATAAGGTTTGGCAAAACCAAACTATGTTCAAATCCTAACACCTACTTATCCAAACAAAATATTTTAGAAATTCAATATCACCTGAGCCATATCCCAGTAGTACAGCAACCACTGAAAACCATGAAACATGGAGGAAAATGGGAGTACATATATGCAGCATGCTCTGAAGTTTACCATTATCATATTATGCTTTGTAAATTTTCCAAAGATAACATGAGAATGCTATGAGGACCTCCCTGAGGAGCTTTGAAAGAACCCAGGCAAGTGAATTCTTTGTAAACTTCAAGGTAAATTTACTTCTGGATATGATTCATTACTTGTTGATGTATGTACATGCATCATATTGATTAAAAAAACACTTAAGAAAAAATAAATTAAAAACAGTAAAGCTGGGTGTGGTTGTGCACATCTTCAATCCCAGTGCTCCAGTGGCAGAGGCTCTTTACTGTTCAGCCCTTTACTCCACCTTTTGAGTAGGTCATTTGTTTTCTTCTTTGTTTTTTGAGTAGTCTATATATTCTGAATGTTAATGTTCTGTCAGATGTATCACTGGTGAAGATATCCTCCCACTCTGTGGGTTCTCTCTTTACTTCCTTGTTTCTTTCACTGTACAGAAGCTTTTGAGTTTGATGAGGTCCCATCTGTCAACTATTGACCTTATTTCTTGCACACTGTTGTCTGATTTAGAAAGTCTTTTCCTACACCTATGTCTTGTAGGTTGTTGGAAACTTTTTCTTCTTTCACCTTAAGGCTTTTGGGTTTCTTCTTGAGATGTTGGAACCACTTGGAGTTGATATTTGTACAAGGTGAGAAGTAGGGTTTTAATTTTGTTCTTCTACAAATGCTGATCCAGTTTCACCAGCACCATTTGCCAAAGATGCTATCCTTCCACCATTGAGCTTTTTTTTTTTTTTTGCCCTTTTGTAAAATATGAAGTGGCTGAAATTGTATGAGCTCAAGTTTGGATCTTCAGTTTTGTTCCATTGGTCAGTGGGTCTGTTTTTGTGCCAATACCAGGCTGTCTTTGTGACTATAGCCCTGTAATTTAGCTTGAAGACTGGTAAAGCAATCCCCACTGTATTGCACTTTTCACTCAGGATTGCTTTAGCTATTCGGGGTCTTTTGTTTTTCCATAGGAATATAAGGATTTTCTTCCAAGTCTGTGAAGAAACTCATGGGGATTTTGATTGGGATTGCATTGAATCTGTATATCGATTTGGGTAAAATGGGCATTTTTACTCTATTAATTTTTATAATCCATGAGCATGGGAAGTCTTTTCATCTTTTGATGCCATTCGCAATTTCCTTCAGGGGTTTAAAATTTTTATTGTAGACATGTTTGGTATCTTTGGTTCAGTTTTTTCCGAGGTATTTTTTTGAGGCTTTTGTTAGTAGGAAGGCCTTCTTATATTCCTTCTACTGATTTTTCTAAGTTAATTTTGTATCCCTCCTCTTTACTGAAACTCTTAGTCATTTCCAGGAGTTTTCAGCATCCCTTAGGTAAACTATCATATCATCTACAAACAGGGATAGTTTAACTTCCTCTTTTCCCATTAGTACTCCTTTAATTTCCTTGTTTTGTCTTATTTCCCTTGAAAGTATTTCAAGCACTATGTTGTAGGGGAGTGGTGATAAGGTGCAGCCTTTCCAGGTTCCCACCTTTAAGGGGAATGCTTCCAATTTTTCTCCATTTAGGATGATTTTGGCAGTGGGATTTTTATATATGAATTTTATCATGTTGATGAATGTTCCCTTCAGTCCAATTCTCTCTACAACTTTAAACATGAAGGGATGATGGATCTTGTCAAAGTCTTTTTCTACATCAATTGAAATCATGTGGTTTTTGTCTTTTAGTCCATTTATGTTTTATGATATTTATTGATTTATGTATGTTGAACCATCCCTGCATCTCTGGCATGAATCCAACTTGATCATGATGTATAATCTTTTTGATGTGGGTCTGTATGTGATTTGCAAGTATTTTGTTGGGAATTTTTGCATCCAATGCTTATCCATGTTTTTCCCATGCCATTTCTTCCTCTAGTAACTGTATTGTCCCTCATCATGATAGATATTCCCACCTCAATGAATTGCTTAAACATTACCTGAGTTATGGTGGTGCTTACTAAGCCTTCGTGGCTTAACACAAAGGACTTTGACTGTTCTACTTTTCCAGTAGATTTCTGTCAAAGACACTTGTTCCTAAGGTTTGATTTCCTCCTGGGACCTAGGAATCTTTTGCTGATTCATCTACAGTGAAAAAGAAGTCTTAGAATCTCAGGAGGAAGGGTTCCCTAGCTAGGTACATATTCTAATTTGTCCCCATTGCTGTGACAAAACACTCTGACCGACACCAACTTGGGGAGGAAATGGTTTATTCAGCTTACATCTCCCGGGTAACAGTTCATCACTTAGGGAGCCCAAGGCAGGAACTCAGGGCAGGAACCTGGGGGCAGGAGCTGAAGCACAGGCCATGGAGGAATGCTGTTCACTGGCTTGCTTCCCTGGCTCATGCCCAGCCTGCCTTCTTATATGGTACACAAAAACCTGCCCAGGGTGGCACCACTCATTGTGGGCTGGGCCCTCCCACACTGTCTGACAATCAAGACAATACTCCACAGACGTGCCCACAGGCCAATTCAATGGAGCCAATTCCCCAATTGAGGCTCCCTCAACCCAGGTGTGTCAAGTTGACACTAAAGCTATCCAGCACAATTGACCCTTTGTCAACTTGACACACAAAACACATCACTATTAAACCTCCACCTTTCCAGTTCTTATCCCCAAAGTATGATGTTAACATTAATCACAACCTAAGACAGTACAACCTTAAAAGCCCCACAGTCCTTAAAATATCCAGACACTTAAAAGTTCACAATCTATTAAAAGTCTCTTAACTGTGGGCTGCTGTAAAATCCAAAACAAGTATGGTCTTACTTCAAAGGGAAAAATCAGACACTCTCAAACAAAACCTACATCCAGCAAAGTAGCTCAAGGCTGGACACCTGGGACTCACTCACTATCTTCTGGGCTCTAAAGTGTTTCAGCAGTTCCCCCTTTCTGACTCTGCTGTCCATGGCATACACAGCTCATCTTGAAGGACCAGGTCAACTCCATTTCACACCTGCTGCTGCTCTTGTTGGTCATCCCATGGTCCTGGCATCTCCAAAAAGCTGGGGTTGCCACTGAAACTGAAGCAACACCTTCACCAATGGTCTCTTCTGATCTCTTCTGGTGCAAAGCCTCAGCTTCTCTCCATGACCCCTGCAATCCAGGGGTCTTCACTTCAACCAAGTTGCACTTCCACCAATGGTCTTTCCTGACCTCTCACAGTGCCAAGCCTCGGCTGCTTTCTGAGACCCCCTCAAATTTCAACACCGGAACCATATAGGAGACTCTTACACGTTACCAAGTCCGGCTTCTGGCTCGAGATGGAGGCTCAGGCCCTTTCTGGGTCACAGCTTCTGTGTGCTGACCTTGAAGATATTCTCCCCAGAAGATTTCACCTCAGTGATGCTGGTCTCTTGTTACTTACAGCTGATTTTTCAGCCCCAGCTAACCAGCATCAATTGCCCCAGTACCACAAAAGTTTCACTTCAGGTTCTGGTCTCTTGTTACTTACAGCTGATTCTCCAGCCCCAGCTGACCAGAACCCACAGATTACACAGTCCTGATGATCTCTGCTTCCCTTTGAAACCAGAAACTTCACAAGCCAGGCCTCCATCTTCTACAACTCCTTCAGCAAAACTGCTCCAAGCTCCACAGCAACAATCTTTAGCCATTCAATGATCTTCCCAGCCCAAAGTTCCAAACGCCTCCACAATCCTTCCCCAAAACACCATAGTAAGGTCTGTCACAGCAATAGCCCACTCTCTGGTACCAATTTCTGTTCTAGTTTGTCTTCCATTGCTGTGACAAAATACTCTGACTGACACCAACTTGGGGAGCAAAGGGTTTATTCAGCTTACATCTCCTAAGTCACAGTTAACAATAACTGTATTAGTCACTTTTCTGTTGTTGTGATAAAAACACCACGAGCAAGGGAACTTATAAAAGGAAGAGTTTATTTGAGCTTATGATTGATGGTTCCAGGGAATCAGATTCCATTGTGGTGGGAAGCATGGTGGACAGGGCTGGAGCAGGAAGCCAAGGGTCACATCTTGCAATGAGCACAGGAAGCAGAGGGCAGAGAGAGACTGGAGACAGCAAGGCTTGTTAAACTCATTAAGCCTGCCCCCAGTGACGTACTTCCTCCAGCACGGCCACACCTTCTAAGACCTCCAAGAACAGTGCCACCAACTGGAGACAAAATGTCGGAATACTTAAAGCCTATGGGGGGATACTCTCATCCTAAACACCACAGTACAAAATCAGCTTATATTAGGTTTCTTCCCACATGTAATTTGCCTGGACAGTGTCACATGGTCACAGATACAAAGGGTAATGGGAAACAAAAGATTGCTGTGATTTTCAGGAAGAAGGATCACTCACTCTGGTGAATTTTAATGGTTTGATTATTTTCTGCAACAGTGTATTAATTCATCTACCCCTCACAATACTCTAGGTGATTGTTTCTCCAGGTATTTTTTTTTCTTTCTTTTTTTTCATACATTTTTGATGATTTGTGTATTTCATATATAATCTTTCAGACCAATTTAGACACATTTCCCTCTCCCTGCTCCCAATCCCACCCTTGTTAATGCCTTCTGCCATACATGTCTTGTACCTTTCAGTCATTCCAAAGTTTTTCACTGCAGAGTCTTGATGTTTGGAGCAGAATTTAACTGTATCAGTCAGTTCTTTGACCCACTTCTTATGTTGTAGTGGTTCCCTTCCCTTTTTATTGCTCCAACATATGCCTATATAACCATCACCTATATATCAAAATTATGACCTCTGAGAACAAACTGTATGTAATTCTAAAATATGTTTAAGCATTCATATTTTCCCCTTTAATTTTATATTACTCTAAGATATGAATATGAACCTTCCACTCATATACAGTAATTACAGAGTCTGAAAATAAATGGTAGGTTCTAGAGCCCATTAAGAGAGTCACAATATGACAGCACAGTTCCTTTCAGATAAATATAACAATAATGTTGTCCGGCTTGCCTTTCAACTGGGGATGTGGTGTTAGTATCCACAAATGAAGGTAGCCATTTTTGCTATTCACATTTTCCCCTTTAATTGTATATTACTCTAACATATGCATACATACACTCTCCCAATATATCATAATTACAGAGTCTGCAAATAAGTGGTAGGTTCATTCTAGATCCCATTAATATATTCCCATTATAATGGTACAGTTGCTTTCAGGTAAAAGAATGCATATATATTGTACATATATATTATACATATATATTATGCATATATAATATATACTATATATATATAGTTCACTTTGCCTTACCACTAGGTTATTTGGTGCTAGTATCCACAGATTAGGGACACCATTTTTCCTTTGTTTTTCTGGGACTGTGTTACTTCACTTAGCGTAATGTCTTCTAGTTCCATCCATTTACCTGCAAATTTCATGATGTCATCTTTCTTTACTGCTGCATAGAACACCATTTTGTAGATGTACCACATTTTTTTCTGTCCGCTCATTGGTTGAGGGACATATGGGTTGGTTCCAGCTCTTTGCTCTTGTGAAGAGAGCTGCAATAAATCTAGATTTTGTGCGTGTGTGTGTGTGTGTGTGTGTGTGTGTGTAGTTGCAGTAGGATGAATCTTGTGGGTATATACCCAGGATTGGTATAACTGGGTCAGGTGGTAGACTTATTTTGAGTCTTTTAAGTGTTCTCCACACTGCTTTCCATAGTGGTTGTACAAGTTTACATTTCCACAAGCAGTGGATGAATGTTCCCTGTTTCCCACATCCTTTCCAACATTTGGTGTCTTACGTTTTCATGATCTTAGCCAGTCTTATCCAGTGAGATTATATCTTAAAATGGTTTTAAGTTGCATTTCCTTAATTATTCATGTTTTAACACTTTTTAACATGTTTCTCAACCATCTTTATTTCCTCACTTTTGAAGTCTCTGTTCAGCTCTTTACTCCATCTCTTGACTGGGTCATTTGTTTATTTAGGTCTTTGTTTTATGAGTAGTTTATGTATTCTGGATGTTAATGCTCTGTCAGATGTATCACTGGTGAAGGTTTCTTCCCACTCTGTAGGTTTTCTCTGAACTTCATTGTTTCTTTCTCTGTACAGAAGCTTTTGAGTTTGTCAATTGTTGACCTTCAGGTGTTGAGTCCCACTATACTGCCAAGACTATTTTTAGACATATGGTGATTGTCCTCCCTCAGCTACCCAAGTGGCTGTCTCTGGAGTGGCTGGTATCATAAAGTCATTTTCATAGATACTGAAGCATCCTTCCCTCTGAAAAACTATAAATCAGTATATGGGGGTGGGCAGATAGAAAGGAATAGAGATTGCTTCTGTTTGCAGTAGAAGAGCCTTCATTGGTTTCAAATCCCTTTCCAGGGCTATGTCTACTTGACCTGTGATGTTACAGCTCTTCTTTCTCTGACTTAAACCATGAGAGCTTAGTTCCCCTATAGCAACCTATCATATAAAATATGCCATTGTTGTCATATTCTCAGGATAGGCCTTTATGTACCTAAATCAACTAAAGAAATCTTAAATTTTCTAAGGTCAAAGATCAGTCAAACCTTTAATTCTTATAAAGGCTAACTCAAGGAAAAGAATTTATGACCAAAGTTTGTTTAAAAATGATTAAGATTTGGGGGCTGGAGAGATAGCCTAGTGGTTAAGAACTCCGACTGCTCTTGCGGAGGACCCGGGTTTGATCCCCAGCACCCACATGGCAGCTGAAAACCGTCTTTAACTCCAGTTCAGGGAATCCTACGCCCACTTCTGACCTCCACAGCATTGCACGACATGGGTGCATAAACGTACATGCAGACAATACATTCATACACATATGAAAATAAATTTAAAAAATTAAAAATATTAAAAAAATGATTGATTTTTATAGTAATTTTAAAAGGATCAGAACAGTGAAACATTCTAAGAAAATTAATAACCATACTTCATAAATTATGGTAAAGGGGTAAAGGGGTAATAATGAGAATTTTTTTCTTCAGTGTAATCTGAGGTCCACTATGTCCTAGAGAACCATTGGCTGTATCACAGATATAGTGAGGTATCACACTCCAGTTGTTTTTGAAATGAGGCTGGAGCCTGAACCTTTGAATCTAAGCACCAAGGTAAAAGACCAGGCAGTCCAGTGTGACAACAGATCAAGGGACAAAGAAGGGAGACTCAAGAGTGTGTGGTGTGGTCAAGTACACACAGGTAGATACAAGACAAAGGATGAACATACTTCTCCATGGAGAGGCATGAATATGGAAGTCAGGATAGTCTAGGCCCTATCAGCAAAGTTTTGTACACAATCCTGGATTTCTGATCCCTGAGTCAGATCTCTGGGGCCAAAACAATAACAAACCAAACAAACAATGTACACTCACTCCTCTATTTGAGGGACTATCCTTTCAGCTACTCCTTATAGGAAGGCAGTAATGCAGTTGGAAGGAATAAAGTGTTTTGGAATCCTGAAGGCCTAGATTCTAACTGTTCCTCTGCCTTTTATTAGCTAGGGCCTTGGGTAAGCATCCACATCTGTAGGGTCCTGTCCCTTCCTGGATGGGAGGGTGGTCCAAGATCAAAGTACAGGCACAACCCGGGCTGCTATCCCATGACATTGGTATTCCAACACCCAAGCTAAAAATTGGGTACTGGCTCTGGAGAGATAAGATGGGGACTAGACAGGATTCAGTCCTGTCTCCCTGCACATTGCAGCAGAGTCTGTTCCTGGCCTCCCATGAAAACCTGGATGCAGCTCACACTTCCTGGAAATTCAGGTGGAAGCCAGCCAGGCTCATGATTGAAACCTCAGTCTGACCATCCTGTTCAGATTGGAGCTCAGTCTTCTGGGTCTGGGTTCTTGAATGATGGTGAAATAAGCACAAATGTTAGCTCCCATGCCAGGCTCCTGGACAGACATGGAAGGGTCTGACCCCCAACTCTTGATTCTTCCTGGACTTGTGTGCACTCCTTTGGAGCAAGAGGCTAGCATAGACCAGCACAGGGTCTGGGTTCTTTACTGCTGAAGATGGACAAGGCAGCTGCACCTGGCCACAGGGACAAGGGCATGATGCAGATGCAGGGAGGACCCTAAGCTAGCCTGTGCCTCAGGCCACCTCAGGATGTTGAGACAGGGCCTGAGTTGAGGCAGTCATGGCAGGGTGTGGCCCACACACCTTGGATGTTAACTCTTTGCCCAGGTTGTCTTCAGTCCTCCATGTGGTCTGGGCACCAGCAACAACCTGGGGTGAGGCCACCTCCCTGGTGGTGGAGATGTTTCCCTGGCTCCGATGGACAGCAGCAAAAGGCAGGGTGTGACCCACACACCCTGATGGCCAGCTGTGCCAGGGCATTGACTGTGGAGGAATTCCCAAAGGGAGCTTCCAAAATCAGGAGTTGCTCCTGGACCCAGAGTTCATCTCAGAATGCCAGAACTGCTGTCCCTGTGCCAGACTGGTGCTCCAGGCTGATCCTCCATGTTACTTGGTCATTGCTGAGTTCCTAATCACTTGAACTCAAGGTGTGGAAGGCCTGTTCTCAGATGAAAAACATGTAGAGGTATGTCTCCCACACCCTTCACATCATGAAGTTGGGCTTGGTTCCTCCATGGTCAGCAAGTGCTACTGACCTTAGTCATGAAACTACAGTGAGGTCCTCTGCCCCAGGAGGCTGTGGCTTGGCCCTGTACCCACAGGTGGAGATGGGGCGAGGGCAGAACATACCTCTCTGGTGAAGGGCATGGATCTGTGTAGCCAGATGGATCAGGACCTGGCCACAACCTTCCTTTCAAGAAATGGCTGGGTGCAAGTCATATCTCCAAGGCAAAAATCTTTGATGTTCATTGGTGCCTGTTCATGTCCATTGCTGTAGTGGGGGATGGCCAAGATGTTTGGATATTCAGACAGCACCTGAAATGTGGCCCCGTGAGTTTGGGTCTCCACACTCAGGACTCAAATTGTTTTCTGGCTCCAGGGATATAAGTGTGGAGACTAGGAACTATTCAGTCCTGGCTCCTTGTGGTTGGCAAATGTTCCTGGGTCTGTGCTCTCAGTAAGCCAATGGTGTCACTCCTGCTCCCTGGAAATTCAGGTAGACCTCTCATCTTCCTCATTTGCAAGGGAGCCATGAGTCCAACCTCCTGTCCGGATTTAGCCACAGCCTGTTGTAGGTTCCCTCTTGATGTTCAGATGATTCCTGGGCTACGACAACTATATAAACAAAAATAAAAAATAAAAATAAAAACGTTTGGAGAATAAAATCTTTCTCTGTACTTGTGATGTAGACACACACACACACACACACACACACACACACACACACATACAACAGCACATAGGAAAGAGAGGTTTGCTCCCACAGACCTGTGTGCACCAACACAGAAACACATATATGACACACACTCAAATTTTATAGTATAAAAATAAGAGGCAGAAAGTTGGAATAGTATTGTCTATTACACTCACTGATTTTCCAAGGTCAGTTGAACCCATGAAGAAAGATACAATGAATTTATATCCCTCTGGAATGCTCCAGACAGTAGGACCATAAACATTCCTATCTTCCCTGGTCTGCCTCCATGAGAGACTGCCACAGCAGGTGGGGTTAAGAACAGAACTACATGCTGTGCCCGGTGGTTTCTGAATTTATTCCCAGCACTCAGGAGGCAGAGGTAGTTATCTTTATGAGACTAAAGCCGGCCTGATAAAGTTCCAGCTCAGCTGTGCTATAGAGAGATCCTGTATCAAAAAGTCAAACCAAACCAAACCAAGCCAAACCAAACCAAAACTGATCAGTATAATTAAGCAGAGATCTTCATCCTCCCCATATCTGAAACCTAGAGTCCTATACCAGGTCCTGCATGCCAGGCAGGTTCCTCCCTCCGTCTCTATCCCTGGCAGGTAGAAGTAGTCCTCTCCCTATTTCCTGAATAGCCAGGTCCTATTCAGATGTCACTCTGATCTTTGCCTTTTCTACCTATTCATTTAATAATACTTCTCGCTTGAAAGAAAAGACACCTCAGGGCCTTACTGTGTCTCACTTGTGCTCTCAAGTGCCTACCTCCAAGCAACTCATGAAGGTCAGTCAGGCCTTCAGCAAAAGAATTTGCAGTCAAATCCCATCTGCAACACAACCTGCCTAAGTATTTCTGCTTCTGAATCCCAGATCACCACAGTACACTCTGGTGCTCTCTGACCTAAACCACTTCTGTTACTTTGACAATGATCTTTTTGTGAGATCACAAGCCCTGACCTCACTTCAGACCAGGTGGCACCTGAATGGTATCCAAGCATTCAACCACCTCCTGGCTTGGGACAGCTTTGCTTCCAGCTACCATAGCCACATGGGTGCATGTGTGCTCTGAGACTCTTTGAGAGGGGTGGGCAGGGAGCTGCTGAATGTGTTTCAGAGGTACTTCCCTGGGAAGCACTTCACCTCCAGTACTCTTTCCCCTACAGGTACTTTCAGACCTGGAAATGTAAACACATGTGCAGATGCAACTTCTTCAGCCTAAATATCTACAGCTCAAGTGCTATCTGACCATTTCAGCCTCTATTTTTCCCAGCAGTTCTTTTGTCATTCTGCCATCTACTGCCCCTGCCCCTGGTATCTGGGTACAAAAGTTATTGATATCTTTGTTTTCAATGATGATTTCGATGATAGATAGATAGATGGATAGATAGATAGATAGATAGATATGGATGAATGATAGCTAGCTAGCTAGCTAGGTAGATGATAGATAGATAGATAGATAGATAGATAGATAGATAGATAGAGAGAGTTTGAATACAAGAACAAAATACTGTAACAGTTTTCAAGGGGATCCCATCAAGTTCATATCCCCACCCATGAGAGGATCTTGTCTTCTATGTCATCTGTCAACCCTCCTTTTGAAGGACTAAAGGAAAGAAGGAATGTATGCCAGCTCTGTCCCACACTGTGGTAGGATCACAGATACCATGCAGTGCAAGGTTATGCATGCTATTAAATGCTTTCATTAGCACTACCCTGTGCCCAACCTCTGTCTCAGGGAAAACTCCTGTAGAGCATGATAGAATGACACCTGACACAAGCCTCTAGACCCTCCAAGCACTCATTCACATATATCTGTACTTACCAACACACACACACACACACACACACCTCACAAAGAATAAAATATCTAAATATAAACATAAAACAAGAGGGATAAGGAGAGCAGTCGTAGAAATATGTTCTCCATTACAATGAACACTGTGGTAATCTGAGGGGTGGCCATAAGAATTAGTCAAAAACGATGATTTCAACAAGGAGGATTCCTGGGGACCCTTCCACAATAAGACCCTATGAGGCTTTCCCAACCTTTCCTGGCCAGCATGCCTAACAGAATGTCAGTGAAAGATGGTAAAACCTGAGCTTCATTGTCAGTCCACAAGTTGGAGTCTCACAGCAGTGCAAGCCTTCAAGTTTCCTTCAGGGCCTCTTCTTGTCACATTGAGGGGCACTTCTTGGCCCCCTTCTGGCCTAGTCCTAGGTAGGCATCTTTCTACCTTTTCTCATGAGATCAGAGACAACTCAGGGACAACATTTTGCCTCAGTCACCTCCTTCGAGGAACAGTTCACGTTGCATGTCTGTCAAATACTTCTGCCCAAGAATCATGGGTCCAGTCTAACCCACAACATAGCCCTACCTGCCTGTTCCTGCTTCTGAATGCCAGCACAGTATAGTGGAAGGTCTGCTTCCCTCAGACCTAAGCCACTCTCAAAACCATGACAACAACCCCTTATGTGAGATCACAGAGGCCTGACATCACTTAATCTGGGCACCTTAATTCTTGTATAGGCTTTCAAGTACCTCCATGCATGTGTCCTCAGAGGGACTTGGAAGGAAAAGCTGTGTGCTTGCTCCAAGGGCACTTTCCTGGAAAGCTATTCCTTTTGTCTCTGCAATTTTCTCTTCGTATTTCGTATGCCCTGTAAGAACAGGGACATCACAGGTGACCATAATCTACCTAGTCCACCTTTTCAAGGTCCCTAACTCCACCTGCACAAGACTGATGTTTCATCAGGATATCAGAACAAATAGGGGTTAACTGCCCTGCCCACCTGCTCCTGCTTTTGACTTACAGCCCAACACAGTAAACACTTGATGCTATTAGACAAAGGCCACACCCATATTCATGGCAGTGACCTTTCGTATGAGGTTACAGAGGCCTGGCCTCTTTAATTTGGACATGTCAAAGGGTTCCTGACCTAGTGCATTTTTTTCTTCCACAGAACCCATGCACATGTCCCCTCAGAGGCAGTTTGGGGAGAGAAAAATATTTGTGTCAGTCATTTGCCTGGCAACTGCTTCCTATGCAGCTCTTGTGAGCCCTACTTTGTAGATACTTTCAGTCCTCAGAACATGAGGGCAGTGAAGCAGCATTTTAGCTGATCCTTTCACCAACATGGTGATCTTGCCATTAAACTTCAGTGTGTCCTCCTTTGCCCCTGGGGTTGGGTAGCAGGTCCATGGCAAAGCAGTTTCATAGCATACCCGTCTGGATTTGAATCTTAATGGCCTCAACTTAGATTTTAAATAATGACACAGAGGCAATACATGCATTCATAGTTATGAGAGGAAGAGAGAGAGAGAGAGAGAGAGAGAGAGAGAGAGAGAGAGAGAGAACAGATTGGATGGATAGATGGTTGGGTGGATGGAAGGAGAGAAGACCGGCAGTCCGCAGGATTCTGCTAGAGCAGGACACAACATCCTTGTTCAGAACTCTGGGTGACAGGGCTGGAGAGGTGCCTCAGAGCTTAAGCACAATGGTTTTCCTTGTAGAGGACTTCTGCTTGATTCTCAGCATCCACAGGGCAGATAACAACTGTCTTAACTCCAGTTCCGGGGTATATGATGTCCTCTTCTGATCTCCGGAGGCAGTGCAGGACAAGGTTTTGTTATAATACGTTTGCTGATGTTTTATGTATTTCATATATCATTTTCAGTTAAATCTAGACATATTCCCCTTTACCTTCTCCACAATCCACCCAGTTCTTGCATTCTGCCATACATGTCCTGCATCTTTCTCTCAGTCTTTTTAAAGTTTTCCTCTGCAAAGGTTTATTGTTTTGGGAAGAATTTAACTAATCAGTCCAATCTTTCTCCCAGTTCTTATGGTTTTGTGGTTCCCTCACAATTGTATTAGGAAGCCACACTTTTTTATCTAGTGTTAAAGAATGGGACTACTATTAAATGAGGCATGTTGGCCTCCTGGAGAATAACAGTATCTCCTAAGAAGAATGGTTGACATATCAAACCAGACAGGTTCATTTAACTTTTGGTATAACTCCGGCAAAAGTCATATACTTGCAGTCAATATAGTGGTGAAATACGTATATTGTTTGCCTTAAATCACAAGGTCAGGTAGTGGCAGAAAAATGTTGTGTAACACTTAGGCTGAACAGTCTCTCTGCTTTGACTTTTGTATATTTGAAGGATTTTATCTTTCCTTTAAAATAGTATCTGAATGAATGAACCCATAAAAATAGAAGATAGATTGTATCCCATCTCTGACTAAAGATTTTCAGTGATCATTTATATAGTTACAAGTCATTAGACTGTTCTGTTCTTCAGAGTCCAGTAGAATCCTCATTCCACTTCTCTCACCCTGCCTACCTTGGAGAAATATACACATTGTGAATTGTTGACAACAGCAGACACATTCTGTCTTGGATCCATTGTGATTTCTCTTGTCTTCTCCCGGCATCCTGCCTCTGCTCCTCATTATTTTTATTAAAACCTGAGTCTCCAAAGAGGCCTTGTTTATCATTTTGTTTGAAGGTTATTCTTCCACTACCATCTTTATGTCGAATTGTAACTTCATTATTTTTGAGCTGTTGAAATATTTAGAGTTAAATGTCAACAAACACTGTCTATAGAGGGGGTTCTCAGACATTTCACTAAGGGATGGCTGAACTGGATTGGACCAAGCCTACCCTGGATGCCATATAGGTGACCATCTGCCTTGTTTCTATACAATTCTGTATAAAAATTGCCTTTCAAAAATATTTTTGTCTTTTGAAAATCAGAAACAAACCTTTAAGAGATAGTTTATTCAATAGTTAGCTCTTGACATTTTATATTTTTATTTTTTATTTTTTTTATTGATGCTTTGTGTATTTCATACAACATTCTCCAATTCAGTTCAGGCATATATCCCCTTCCCTTCCCCCCACCCCACCCCTACCCATCCCAGATCATGCATTCTGCCATAAGTTTTCTGCATCTTTCTCTGCTTTTTTGTTTTGTTTTTTCATTTTTTTTTAACAATAAGTGATAATTTGTGAGTACAAGCATCCTTCATGTAAAACCAATTTGCAAGCAGTTGTGCCCAACCCCACACAGCTCACGGGTCCCACCATCCACCAGGGGGGGCTTGTATGTTCAATCAAGTTGATCAAATGAGTGTCCAGTCTATATTGTTGTAGTTTCACCATTAACCCCAATCAAAGCCCTTACATTCTACCACGCCCCCTCTTCCACATATTGTTCCCTAGGCTTAGAAAAGGGGCACAGGTGGATGAGAAACAAAACACTCTACTTTCTCTGGAGCTGATGTCTTGGTCTCTAGTCAGTTCTGGCTGTTTTCTTTCATGGGCTGCCAGCTTGTCCAGGCATAACCTTTCGATCCTACTGATGAAGCACATGCAATTAGATATTTAGGTATTAAACAGTATAATATATAGCCTTTCGATCCTACTAATGAAACACACACAATTAGATATATAGGTATTTAAACAGTACTAATTGTTATGGTAGGTTTCTTTGGTATAGACACAGATGTTTGGATGGTATGTTAATTCATGATTTACATTTTCTTCTGTTAAGTATGACCTTGTCTGTTTGGAGTTCTATGTGCTTCTTGTATTTGTATGCGTTTGTCTGTTTTTAGTTTGGGGAAATTTTCATCTATTATTCTGTTGAAGATCTGATCAATACCATTTTCTTTCTCGATTTCTTCCTATAGCTTCTTGCTTCACTGGTTGGTTTCCTTTTTTATTACACCATGGGAGATTTTCATTGTTTCCATTTTCTTTAGGAGTTTGTCATTCTCTCCCTCTAGTTCTTTCTGGTATTTTTCATTCTCTCCCGCTAGGTCCTTCTTGAGTTTTTTCATTTTCTCTCCTTAGTTCTCTGACTTACTCTTTATATTCTTTGATTTCTTTGAATATGTCTGCAATTGTTCCTCTAAGATCTGTGTCCTGGGCTACCTCTGGGGAGATCTCACCTTAAGAATCTCCCATAGAGTTGGTAGAGCACGGTGCGGAATTATTCTGCACTTTTCTCATGTCATTCCTCATTGTGCCCTCGGCATGTGGGTTTATTTTTATTTGTATTCTGATGCAAACCCCAAATGTTTCTTCACTGTGTTGAAGGCTTGCTTTACTTGCCTCCTTCAGATCCCTTTTTGTTTCTCCTTGTTTATGAAGTGTTGACTTGTCTAGACAAGGCTTTCAATTTTGATTATATATTGGAAGTCTAACTCACTTTTCCTTTCTATTCTGAAGATTTTCCAAAAACTGTGTAGGGGCCAACCTAGTTGGCACCCTGCTGAGCACTGTGCTCACTCTGCTTCCTGCCAGTTTCCCTAGGTTCTTTCTAGGACTTGGTTATGGCCTTTCCTTGTGCCCCAGAATCACTATTGTGGTCCCATTTGAACATTACCTCAGCAATTCCCGTTGGGGGGTATGCCTTAGCCCATGCCCCAGTACTCTGTGCTTCAGGTGGTCCTGAGAAATCCCCAGATCTAAGCTATGTGCATTCAAGTCTGAAAGTGGCATCGGGCCCACATTTTATACCAGTTAGCAGGGAATACTCTGCTCCACAGCCACACAGGACAATGATTCAATTATCCAACAACCTGCCTGGCTGAAGTGCCTGGCCTCTACCTATGCTTCAGGTTGTCCTGGAAAATCCTCCACCTAAGCTCTATGCACTCAAGTCTCACAGGGGCAACAGGCCCACCTTTTATACCACCTAGCAGGTGTATAGGCCCAGATGGATTCATAGCAGTATTCTATAAAACACTTAAAGAGGTCCTACAGCCATTACTACTCAATCTGTTCAAAAGGATATGAAAATAGGGAATTCTCCCAAATTCCTTCTATGCAATCAGCATCATCCTAATACCAAAACCAGGCAAAGATACAACCAAAAACAGAAAGCTATAGACCCATCTCATTAATGAATATAGATGCAAGAATTCTCAAAAAAATACTTGCAAATTGCATACAGACCCACATCAAAAAGATCATCCATCATGACCAAGTTGGATTCATACCAGAAGTGCAGGGATGGTTCAACATACGTAAATCAAAATATCATAAAACACATCAGTGGACTGAAAGACAAAAATCGCAGGATCATCACAATTGATGCAGAAAAAGCCTTTGACAAGATCCAGCATCCCTTCATGTTTAAAGACCTACAGGGAATCAGACTGAAGGGAACATTCCTCAACATGATCAAAGCCATATATAGCAAATCTATTGCCAACATCCTTCTAAATGGAGAAAAAATGGAACTGTTTCCCTTAAAGGCAGGAACCCTGCAAGGCTGCCCCTTATCGCCACTCCTCTTCAACATAGTGCTTGAAACACTTGCTAGGGCAATAAGACAAGAGAAGGAAATTAAAGGAGTACTAATCAGAAAAGACATTAATCTATCCCTTTGTGCACATGATATTATAGTTTACCTAAGAGATGCCAAAAACTCCATCAGAAAACTTCTGTAAATTATTAAGACTTTCAGTAAAGTGGCAGGATACAAAATTAATCTGGAAAAATCAGTAGCCTTTCTTTACACCAACAATAATAAGTGGAGAAGGAATATAAGAAGACCTTCCCACTCACAATAGCTTCAAAACTAATAAAATACCTGGGAACAAACCTAACCAAAGATACCAAGGATCTCTAGAACAAAAAATTTTAAACCCCTGAAGAAGGAGATTGAAAATGACATCAAGAGATGGAAAGATCTCCTATGCTCATGTATTGGAAAAATTAATATAGTAAAAATGTCCATTTTACCCAAATCGATATACAGATTCAACACAATCTCAATCAAAATCCTCATAAGCTTCTTCACAGACTTGGAAAAACAATCCTTAAGTTCATACAGAAAAACAAAAGACCTCAAAGAGCTAAAGCAACCCTGAGAGAAAAATGCAATCCGGGGGGGGGCAAATAAATAAGGTTTAACAATTAACAAGAAGAGCCGTAGTAACTACAAAAACTCATGGAGATTAAGCAGCACACTCCTGAATGAGGAATGGGTCAAAGAAGAAATAAGAAATAATAAAAGGATGATGTTGTCCGTAGGTTTGTTGTATATGGCTTTGATTATATTTAAGAATGTTCCTTCAGTCCATTTCCCTCTATAACTTTAAACATGAAGGGATGCTGGATCTTGTCAAAGGCTTTCTCTGAGTCAATTGAGATGATTGTATGATTTTTGACTTTCAGTCCAGTCATTTATGTTTTTTATGTTATTTCTTGATTTACATATGTTGAACTATCACTACATCTCTGGGGTGAATCCAACTTGATGAGGTGATGATGCTTTGTGTGGTGGTCTGATATGCCATTTGTAAGTATTTTGTTGAGAATTTTTGCATGTGTTTCATTAATGAGTGAGTCTATAGTTTGGCTTTTTTGGTTGTGTCTTTGCCTAGTTTTGGTATTAGAGTAATATGGCTCATAGAAGAAGATTGGGTATTCCTCTGTATCTTCTGAATGATTTGAATATGAATGCCTGTAGGACCTCTTTAAATGTTTTATAGAATTCTGCTGTGAACCATCTGGCCTTGGCATTTTTTTTTAAGCTGGGAGGATTTTTATTATTATCTCAATTTCCTAAATGTTTATGGGTCTATTAACTGTCAATCTTTCTGGTTAAGCTTTGTTGTTCCAGGATTTCAGATATTTCATCCATTTCTCTAGATTTTCAAACTTAGTAAGTAAAGTTTTTTTGAATAGCCCCCATATATTGGATCTTTTCTTTGTTGCGATATTTCCTTTTTTCATCATGAATACTATTAATTGGACTTGCTCTTTCTTTCTTTTAGTTAACTGGGGTAGAGTATGTCTAACTTGGTTTATATTTTCAAAGAACAAGCTTTTGGATTCATTTGATTTTTTGTATTTGTTTTGCTTCTATTCATTGATTTCTGTTCTGATTTTTTATTTCTCCTTGTCTGTTGGGTTTCAGGGTCCATTTGTTTCATTTACTCAAGTGTTTTAGCTGTAGCATTAACCATTTATTTGTTCCCTTCCTTATTTTTTTAATGTGGACACTTGGCTATAAATTCCCTCATATGATGCTTTTAAAACATCCCATAGGCTTTGTTGTGCTGTATATGTCTTTTTCTTTAGTTCCATACTTTTATTCATTCTTATTTCTTCCTGGACCCATTCATTATTCGAGATTGTTGTTTAGTCTCCATGTAATCTTGTAGTAGTAGGCTTATCTGTGTTATATTGAGCTTACTGCACTGGGGTCTGGATAGAATGAATGAAATAATTTCAATCCTTATATTTGTTGAGGTTTATTTTGCGTCCCAATATGTGGTCAATTATGGATGATGAACTTGGGTGCTGGAGTAGAAAGTATATTCTCTGGTATTCTGGTCGAATATTCTGTATTCGTAGATCCCATTTTGTTGTATTGTTCAGAATCTGACAAAAAAAAAAAAAAAAAAAAAAAAAAAACTCCTGAAGAAGGAGATTGAAGATGACATGGATGGAAAATTAATATAGTAAAAATGTCAATTCTACCCAAAATTAATAAAAGATTCAGTGCAATCCCAATTAAAATCCCATGAGTTTTCTTCGCAGCTTGGGAAAAAAAAATCCTCTTAAATTCTATGGAAAAACAAAAGACCCTGAATAGCTAAAGCAAAAGCAACCCTGAGTAAAAAGTGCAATTCAGGGGGATACTTCTACCAGGACTTCAAACTATATCACAGGCTATAGTCATAAAGACAGCCTGGTACTGACACAAAACAGACACATTGACTAATGGAACAAAATTGAAGATCCAAGCTTGAGCTCATACATTTCAGCTACCTCATATTCAATAATGGGCCAAAAAAAGCTCAATGGGGAAAGAAGATTCTTCAGCAAATGGTGCTGGCAAAATGGATCACATATGTAGAAGAAAAAAATAAACCTACCTCTAACCCTACAAAAATCAACTCCAAGTGAAGTCAAGACCTCAAGTGAAATCTGAAATTCTGAAGGTGATAGAAAAAAATTGGCAGCAACATAACAAGACATAGGCATTAGGGAAAGACTTTCTAAATCAGACAGCAGGTCATAGGAAATCAGGTCCATAATTGACAAGTAAGACTCATATAAACTCAGAGCTTCTATACAGTGAAATAAACCATCAGGTAAGTGAAGAGAAAACCCACAGAGTGGGAGGAACCTTTACTGCTGATATATCTGACAAAACGCTAACATCCAGAATATATAAACTACTTGAAAAACACAGAATAAAGCAAATGACTCACTCAAAAGAGATAAGCTGAAAGAACTTCACCAAGTGAGGAAGTAAAGATGGCTAAGAAATCCTTAAAAAATGTTAACATTGTTTAATAATTAAGGAAAGCAAATTAAAACCACTCTCATATACATCTCACTCATAGAAACTGGCTAAGATCAAGAACACAAAAACAACCAATGCTGGAGAGGTTGTGGGGAAAGAGGAACACTCATCCACTCCTGGTGGTGTGTAACTTGTGCAAACCATTATGGAAAGCAGTGTGGGAGAACCTTAAAAGATTCAAATGAGCCGACCACCTGACCCAGCCAACCACTCCTGGGTATATACCCACAAGACTCATCCCACAAAGATACATTAACAACTCCATTATTGCAGCTCTCTTCACATAGTGAAGAGCTGGAACCAACCAATGCCCTCTCAAACTGACCAGTGGTTGACAAAAATGTGGTACATATACACAATGGAAAACGACTCAGTGGTAAAAAAGAATGACATCATAGAACTTTTGCAGGTAAATGGATGGACCCAAAGGCCATTATGCTAAGTGAAGTAATACAAGCAGAAAAACAATTGGAGATGGTCCTCCCTATTTTGGATGCTAACACAAAAATCCACAGATGAAAGGCAAGCTGAACAACAATATTTTTGTATTTCCGTTTATCTGAAAGCAGCTATGTTCTTATAATGTAGAATCTCTTAATAGGTTCTAAATCAATCCACCACTTACTTTCAGGACTCTGTAATTCTGTAATATGAGTGGAAAGTATGTAATATTTTAGCAGTATATAGGATTAAAGAGGAAAAATGTGAATTCCGAGACGTAAAGACTTGAGAGAAAGATGCAGGACAGTTATGCAGATGCATGATCTGGGGTGGGGTGGGAGAAGGGAAAGGGGAACTTGTCTAAACTGAACTGAGAATATGTGTCTGAAATACAGAAAAAAAAACAATCAATAATAGCATTATAAAAAATAAATAAATAAATAAATAAATAATTTGAAAAGAAAATAAAAGAAAACAATAAAAGTATTCCTGGAATTAATGAAAACTATAATAAAACACACAGAACCACTAGGACATTCTAAAAGCTGTCCTAAAAGAGAAGTTTACAGCTGTAGGTGCCTACAATAAAAAAAAAAATAACAACTTTGCAACTCAAGCCTTTTGAAAGGCAACAGCAAATGATATTCAAAGCTAGTAGAGAAGAACAAATAACAAAAAATAGAGCAGAAATTAATGAAATAGAAAGCCAAAGAAAAAGGAATACAAAGCATCATGAAGGCAACAGCTGGTTCTTTGAAAGTTTAAATGAGATAGACAGACACTTATGACCAATTAACTGAAAAAAGAAAGAAAGAAGAAAGAAAGAAAAGAAGAAAGAAAGAAAGAAAAACTCTAAATCAACAAAATTATAGATGGAAAGGAAAACCATCATAACACCATAAAAAGTTCCACAATATTTAAATAATTTAAAAATTTTTTTTTTTTGTTTTATTTTCTTTTATTAAAAAATTAAAAGTGAATTTACCATATGATCTGGTGTCGGTTTTTTATATATAGATATATATATGAGAATCACCAAAGTTTAAACAAGAACAGTTCCAACAGCTTAAACAGATCCTTACATATAAGGAAATTGAAGCAATAATACAAAGCATCCCAACTAAAAAACCCGGACCAGTGGATGTTACAGCAGAATTCTACCAGGCATGTAAAGAACTAACAACTATTAAACTAATATGCTTATATTTATTCAAAAGATAGGAACAGATGGAGGAACGCCCAATGCCTACTATGGAGCAGTAATCATCTATTACCCAAACCAGGGAAAGTTACAACATAAAAGAAAAGTATAGGCCCATATCCTTATTGAACATAGCGGCAAAAATCTCAACAAAATATTTGTCAAACTTCATACAGACACACATCAAAAAGGTTTTCCACCATGTTTTAAGTTGCCTTTATTCCAGATTCAGGGATGGCTTAATATATGTAAGTCAATCAATATCATAAATCATATAAATTAGATTTCAAAACAAAATAACATGGATTATCTCAAATGAATGCAGGAAAGTCCTTCGTGAAATTCGAAAATGGATTATGTGAAAAGTCCTAAGGGAATTAACCTGGAGAAAACATACTCGACAAAATAAAACTATATAATACACAATCCCACAGCACAGTACTCAAATAGAGATAGCTGGCAGCATTCCCCTGAAAATCAGGAATAGACAAAGGTGTTCCACCATCCACTCCTGTTTAATATAGTTTTTTTGAAACTCCTGATAGAAGGAAATAAGAGAAGAAAAAAGAAATTAAAGCGTAATAATTGGAAAAGAAGAGGACAAGCTATGCCTTTTCCCAGATGATATGATACTATACATAAGAGATCCAAAAAATTCTAACAGAAAACTCCTTCAAATGATTAGCATTTTAGCACCCTGTTCTTCTTAACAGAGCTGCATGTTCAGAGCTTCTACATCTGTTTTGATATCTTGAAGTTCTGCACATATAGATAAAATGGAAACTAAACCAACTCAGAGAGCTAATTAGTAGCATTATAGTATGAAAAGAAGGGTAAAATAACTGTGAACTTTACTAAAAATCTAGATGTTGTATGAATTTCTGTTTCCTAAACAAGATCCTTACCTTGAGAGAGCAGCCGCTTTGACAGTTTTTTCAAATAAATAACATAACTAAACTATATTTTTAAATGGTAGAAGATTTCTGATATGTTATATAGAATGCCAATGAAAAATTCAATTCAAGACAAGCCTAATCCTCTGACATTGCAAGATACCATGACCGCACTTTCTACTTTAAATATTTTTACTTATAAATCCTCAAAAAACAATAACACATACAGAGGACAAAGGTAAAAGAGTCATTCGGATTGGGATCTCATTATGCATGATAATTCTTGTTTTAGCATGTGGAGACTCAAAATTCCAAAACTAAAATCAAAAAGTTTCTTGAAAAACAAATTATTGGGGCTGAGAGATAGCCTAGCGGTTAGAGCACCGACGCTCTTTGGCAAGGACCTGGGTTCCGATCCCAGCACCCACATGGAGCTAAACCGTCTGTTAACTCCAATTCAGGAGAACTCCAGTGCCAGGGGAAATCCGAGACCCTCTTCGGACCCTCGTGGCAATTGCACGACACAGGTGCAACAGCCTGCATGCAGACACTAACATTCATACAATACAAGAATAAATAAATAAGAAGAAAAAAAAAAATTAAAAAAAAAAAAGAACAAATTATTATCTGTATTAAAAAGGGTTTTAATATAGAATATGTAAAGAATAAAAAACAATAGTCAAGAATCAATGACGCATATGAAAGATGGGCTATGGATCACTGGGGGTAGGTGTAATTAATTTTTAGCTCTTTTGTGGAAAAAATCAGGCTATTTCGATTGTAGTCTTCATGGAAAATTCATACCTTCTCAAAATTGTACTAATTATCATTATACAAAATATACTGTACTGCACAATAGGATTTATGTAAGAGGGCTGCTATAGTAAGATTAAGAGGGTTAAAGACATAAGCCATCAAAATGTTTGTCTCACCAGCTATGGACTTGACTGTCAGAAAGAAATCAACCTCTGGCAAAAACAATGAACTCTGTCCTCAGAGACACTTGCCTTTTCTTCCTAGGTCCTGTTATCTGATCCCCACAAGCAATCCCCTGGCAAGAGTCAGCTTGGACATAGAATTCTTTGCTTTGTTTCTTGATACTGCTCTATTCAAATCTTCTGAAATTACTTGGTCAGTGCCAAATACTCGATCTATTTTCCCAAGCTAAAAAAAAAAAAAAAAATCCGAAAAGTTTTTGCCAAAAATTTAAATGGTACCATTAAATTACATCAAAAAGTTTTAGGCCAGAAAAATTAGCACGTACCATTTTATAACATCCAACATACATTTCACCAGTATGAATGAATGTAAAATAATAGGAGACATTAGAAAGAGTTTAGGAGGAGGTGGTTGGCATATACACTACCTGTCAACCACATTGCAAGAGAATCTTTTACTCCTCCAGGGGACCAAGCATATCAATGTGAGAAATGAAAGAAATTACTATTAGAGAAAGGGAAGCCCTGAGACAGATGTTAACTAAATTCAAAGACTTAATACTCATTAGCGTCAGAAACTTCCAGTTGAGGAAACAACCTATACTTTGGAGGATTCATTCATAGTCCTTGAGAAATGGGAAGTATATAACGTACATATGGAAGATGTCTCTGAAATTCAAGTTGGACAATGCAGTCATTCACAACACACTTAACCTAACAGTAAAACTATAATATAAAGTACAACGGTCAGCACTAGGAACTAGAGAGAAAGCTCAGGAATATGTAATGTGCATACAATACACTTGTCATTCCATGGAGCAATTCATAAATATTGTATAGCCACAAAAGTAGCCGCTTGCTTTTAATATATTATTTTCTATTTAATAATCTATTATTAATTTTTAAAAGTATCTCTCTTAAATAAACTACATGCAAAGAGTAACAAGTGGCTAGATACTGTAAGAATTAATCAAATGAATACATTTAAAGCAGTTCTTTATTCTCCTTAAAACTACATAAGAGTTGGTAGGGGAAACAATAGTGGTAATTGTATTTATAAAAGCTGGCAGAGGGAGAAAGTTTCTGACTTGGGCCATATATGAGGTCAGTGGGTTTGGCACAATCCAACAGGAAGTGTTTCACCCTGCTGACGCAACACCTGGAAACAGTTAACCCTCTAGCCATCTTGCTTCTTCAGAAATGTTTTAACAGCTCAGGTCAATAATTGAGGTTCATTTTCATTGTCACATAGGCAGTGCAGATGGGATATGGAAATATGTTTAAAGGACGTCTTGATTTGCTCAGTATTAATTCTGTAGTTATTACTCTCTGCCCAGAGAGGAACTAATGAGAATACCTTAGAAATAAGACAGAGTGGGTGTAAGGAACATAATAACCTTAGTAAACGAGTGGTTTTAAAGTGCTATGCCTTTAGAGAATAAGAAAGTTAATTTAGCTAGTTAGAAACAGAATTACACCCAAGGCTGTTCAGATAATCAGGCAATAGCACAAGAAGGGGCCCAGGCCTTGGAAGCCAAACTTACATGACTGATTAACCACACAGGCACGAGAGATGAGATAAGCAGACAAGGACCCCATATGTCCATGAGTCCTGGGCATGAACCTCAAATAGATAACTACCTCTCCATGGATAGGGACCCGGATTAGAGCCTCAGATTAACATCTGGAACCAAACTCACTCCGCTGCCTGGCTACCAGTTTCTGAAGCTGGGGAGCGCAAAATGGCTTCACTCCCTCTCACCCTAGGGGGACATCCTTGTGAGATACCATGGCTCTCTCAATTCATACCCCTCTCCCCAGGACCCCAGCCATGTGATGTGCAGCTAAGAATACTCAGACACACTGCCTATCATCGGTTTGCAGACTCTGCCAGGACCTGGCCGCCTGGACTGACTCAGCACCAGGTCTGAGGTCTGCCCCAAGAATATGAGAGGCCTTCCAAGAGGCTAAAATAGGGCATAAGAGAGTTAGGCCAGGCCAGGCCAGGATTAGAATTATAGAATTAACCCGCATGGGAAATAATAAAATTAGATGGCATAATAATAATACAATGCTTGTGTCCTAGATTCCTTTGGACGTAAATGCATGCTCAAGGCAGTGTCGGGGGATGGGGGCATTTTTATTAGGACAATAGTATAAGTTTCACGTTTTAAGATGCATCACAAGGCAGAAATATAAATTTAAAATAATACTTATATTTATTAGGGCAGGAAATATGAGGAAAAAGAGAATGGAATAGGTGACTATAGCAATAAAATGGATCACACAAAAGTTTGGAATTAGACCTATGTGTGTTGAATCATTTTGCCCTGCAGGAATCTAAAGAAATCAGTAACTCTGGCACAGGCACATGCTGAGTGAAAATGGTAAATTGACAGAGGAAAGAGGTTTTTAGAAAACAAAGTAAAGGAAATAGATTCCCTCATGTTCTCTTCCACTCTGTACAGACAGCCACCTCTTCCCATTTTGTTTCTGGCATTCGAAAGAGAGAAAATAAGACAAAGTACAGCTTAATTAAGCCAATCGAGTCCAATTGAAAGTGGGAGAATCTCATGAGAATAATTGAGAAAGACTGAGAAGAGATAAAAGCAATGTTTGGCAAATGCATGAGCTCTGGGGGGGTGGGGAATGGGGGAGGACAATGGAGTCAGAGAATTTTTAAAAAATAAAAATAAATTTAATGTGAAAAAAATGAAAGTGGAAGATTGAGTCAAAGTGTTATATCTTAAATATTGTGATGTCTGGCCACATTTTTCCTAATTCATATGTTGTTTGTACCCTTCTCTGAAGATTTAGACTACCACAAGAGACAGCATTTTGTAATTGCTTTAAAATTCCAGACAAGAGTTAAAAATTTACTAGCCATACTCAAATGCATAAAGCTTCTAAGTAGGTTTCCATTCATATTTATGAATATGAACAACCAGCTGACCTGAGGAAAACTCAAGAGTACAAAACAATAAGGAGATGTAATTCAGAGAAACTTCAAAGATTTCACTAAAGGACAAAAGAGAGAGGAAGAAGCAACAGAAGAAGTTAAACAGTTCTAGACCTAAACCTGCCTTCCGCAGTCACATGACACAGACATCATGCTCCAGTCCTTAGGGACAAGGAAAGAACAACATGTGGCAATAGGTAGACAAGGAACAGGAATATTCACACCAACACAATAGTGTGCACATATAATGAAATACTGAGAATCAGTAAAATGAAAACACTGTTGGCACGGTTTTGCTATATTGCTTTTGATCATGTTGAGGATGCCATTTCAGTCATATTCCCTATATACTTAACATTGAGGATGTCTGGATTTAGCCAAAGGCCTTTCTTCATCAATTGGATTATGTGTGATTTTTTAGTCTTTTCAGTCCATGTTATGTGTTTTTTATGATATGTTTATTTATGT
Organism: Rhizomys pruinosus; assembly: GCA_009823505.1. NCBI lineage: Eukaryota > Metazoa > Chordata > Mammalia > Rodentia > Spalacidae > Rhizomys > Rhizomys pruinosus. Next base: position 220,543 of record VZQC01005539.1, read on the forward strand.
ATGTTGAACCTCCCTGACTTCTGGTATGACTCCATTTGGTCATCGATGCATTTTTGATGTGGGTTGGTCTGTATGCTGATTTGCGAAGTTTTGTTGAGAAAATTTTGCATCTCTTTTGTCTTAATGAGATGGGTCGTTAAGTTTCTTTTGGTGTGAATCTTTGCCTTGTTTGGGTATTGGTGATGCTGGTTCATAGATAGATTTGGGAGAATTCTCCTTTTTAGTATCCTTTGATCAGATTGAGTAGATGGTTGTAGAACCCCTTTAAATGTTGTATAGAATTCTGACTAGAAACTGTCTAGACCAGGGCTTTTTTTAGTTGAGAGGTATTTTATTACATCCTCAATTACTTCAAATATTATAGCTATGTTTAAACTGCCAATTTCTTCTTGGTTAAGCCGTCTTGGTTAAGCAGGATTTCAAATATTCATCCTGCCAACATCATCAAAAGCAAAAAAAAAAAAAACTGAGGAAGATGCAGGACAGTTATGATCTGGGGTGGGGTGGGAGGAAAGGAAAGGGGAATATGTCTAAACTGAACTGAGAAATGATGTCTAAAATCCACAAAACATCAATAAATCATTATTTTAAAAATCTATGTCCTGGATTACCTCCAAGGAGATCTTATTGTTTGAATCTTCTATAGGACTTACAGAATTCCGTGGGGATTTATTAATTGCTTTTCCCATGTTGTTGAGTTTTCAGTGTGCTTTTGTCTTGTGGATTTGACTTGTTGTTTGTAATATGATATGAAATTCAGGTATTTTTTCATTGGGTTGAAGGCCTGTTCCTCTAGCTTGGCTGTGGAGACACAGGTTTGCTTTCCCTTCTGTTCCCACATGGGATGCCTGTGCCACTGTGAGTTGTCAGGCTGATTTGGCCTGCCCTGGCAGTAAGGGTGCAGTCCATGTCCCCTATCTGGTCCTTGCCAAGGTGTGTATACTCTTCAGTATATTTTCATTTTACTCTTTGGCATAGGATCCCTTGGAACTGGAGTTTTAGATGGTTGTTCCCTGCTGGAAATAGAAGCCTGGTTCTCTCAAAGAGCAGTCAGTTGTCTTAAGAACCTAGCCATCTCTCCAGGCCCTTTAATAACATTTTTTACTCATGAATTTAATCATGGTTGCCTTCATGTACTGGGTGGGGTGATGTTATTTACTAATTATTGAGTCTTAAGAATTGCTGCAATGTTGGATGACTATTGTGATACTCTCACAAGCTGCTCCTATTTTTGTAACTATTCCTCTGGTAAAAAAAAAGCCATCCTAGTTTATTGTAATCTAAGTGCACTACCTGCATCCTATTGGGTTGTAGCTAGCAGTATGCATGATCTTTATTTTCCCAATTTAATTATATTAAGATTTTTTTATGTCCTACACCTTGCTTTGGATCACAAATACCAGCTTTATTCACTGGTAGGTCTGATCTACCCACTGCACATTGACTCCCCTACAGCCTGAGCAACTTCAATGTTCCCAACCCCACATCCTATTTTCTTATAGCATTAAACACAGGTCCACTTTTGCTCTTAGTACCACAGATTATGGGACTACCATCTTAGCTCCATGTGGTGAAAGAGTTCTTTAAATCAATTCATGCCCATCGCCTTATATTGGGCCCACCTTCAGCCCCTTCTACTGAGGCATGACTAGGCTTCTCTGCCCTTTATTAGGGGCTAAGGCTTATTGGGAATTCTTGATTAAGCCTCTGCCTCAAAAGTATCCCAAATTGCATTGAGCCTGCTGGCTAGTAGGGGCCCTTAGAAGAAAGCCTAAGAATATCTGATTGGTGCCTGACTTGGGCCTCTCTGTGAACTAATAAATCCTCTAATGCTATCTGGTCCCCCCAATATAAAAATCCAAAGAGAAAACCTGAGGCCTAGACCAAACTATTCATATCCAATAGGAAAATAACCAAGACACATCATGTATAAAAACAGAATCAGACTCAATTCAACAAAGGCCTGATTGTCACACCAAAATCACAAACATCAAAAGAATTCCACATGCCAAAATCACAATGAAGAAACAATATTATGAAAAATTCAAATAATTTGTCTTGCATACAATTAACTCCAGTCTTATAGAAGAATTTAACAATGAGAACCCCCTAGAGAAAACTGAGGACATAGAATTTTAAAAGCACAATCATAACCATGATCAAATAATTCAACCAATTTAAAGAATACATAAACAATTCAAAGAATTAAAAGAAGATGGATACATTCTGAGTGAATTCACAAAAGAGAAATATTAAAGAAAACACAGGCCAAAATGAAGAAATGAACCTCTCAATAATCCAAATGGTACTAAGAAGCATTAGGAGTTACAATTCTAATGTCTGACAAAATAGACTTCAAACTATAATTATTCAAAAGACATAGAGTCACTTCATGCTGATCAAAGGAACACATTTGACCAAGTAGATATTACAGTTATGAACACATATGCACCAAACTCAGGTGCACCCAACTTTTTATAGACACTACTACAGGACATTAAGACACAGATAAATCTCAAATCACTAATATTACATGACTTCAAAACCCCACTGTTTCCATTACACAGGTCAAATGGACAAAGAATAAAGAGATATACAGTTGAATTAAAGAATACCATATGTCAATTGGACCTAGCAGACTTCTACAAAATATTCCATGCAAGCACTAAAGAATACACTTTCTTTTCAGCAAGCCATGCAAGATTCTCCAGATTCAAACACATAATGGAGCACAAAACAAACCTCAGGGCTTGGTGGCACATGCCTTTAATCCTAGCACTCGGGAGTCAGAGGCAGGCAGATCTCTATGAGTTCAAGGCCAGCCTGGTCTACAGAAGGAGTTTCAGGATAGCTGAGGCTACAGGGAGACCCCATATGAAAAAGACCCCCCAAAAAACTCAATAAATATGAACTAATTGAAATAATTTCATACATTATATAAGACCACAATTAAATAAAGTTTAAAATTAACACCAGAAGAAGCCGTAGTAACTACAAAAACTCATGGAGATTAAGCAGCACACTACTGAATGATGAATGGGTCAAAGAAGAAATTAAGAAAATAATAAAAGGATGATGTTGTCCATAGGTTTGTTGTATATGGCTTTGATTATATTTAAGAATGTTCCCTTCAGTCCATTTCCCTCTAGAACTTTAAACATGAAGGGATGCTGGATCTTGTCAAAGGCTTTCTCTGAGTCAATTGAGATGATTGTATGATTTTTGACTTTCAGTCCATTTATGTTTTTTATGTTATTTCTTGATTTACATATGTTGAACTATCACTACATCTCTGGGGTGAATCCAACTTGATGATGGTGGATGATGCTTTTGATGTGGGTCTATATGCCATTTGTAAGTATTTTGTTGAGAATTTTTGCATGTGTTCATTAATGAGATGAGTCTATAGTTGGCTTTTTTGGTTGTGTCTTTGCCTAGTTTTGTTATTAGAGTAATACTGGCTTCATAGAAGAAGATTGGGATATTTCCCTCTGTATCTTCTGAATAGTTTGAATATGAATGCCTGTAGGACCTCTTTAAATGTTTTATAGAATTCTGCTGTGAAACCATCTGGCCTTGGCATTTTTTTTAAGCTGGGAGGATTTTTATTATATCTTCAATTTCCTAAAATTATGGGTCATTTAAACTGTCAATCTTTCTGGTTAAGCTTTTGGTTCCAGGATTTCAGATATTCATCCATTTCTCTTAGATTTTCAAACTTAGTATAAGTATAAGTTTTTGAAGTATCCATTGATGGATCTTTCTTTGTTGCGATATTTCCTTTTTCATCATGAATACTATTAATTTGGACTTGCTCTTTCTTTCTTTTAGTTAACTGGCTAGAAGTTAGTCTATACTTGTTTATATTTTCAAAAAACAAGCTTTTGGATTCATGATATTTTTGTATTTGTTTTTGCTTTATTTCATTGATTTCTGTTCTGATTTTTATATTTCTCCTTGTCTGTTGGGTTTAGGGTCCATTTGTTATCATACTCAAGTGTTTTTAGCTGTAGCATTATATCATTTATTTGTCCCTTTCTAGTATTTTTTTTAATGTGGACACTTGGCTATAATTTCCTCATATGACTGCTTTAAAGCATCCCATAGGCTTTGTTGTGCTGTAATGTCTTTCCTTTAGTTCCATACTTTTATTTCATTCTTATTTCTCCTTGACCATTCATTATTGAGATTGTTTGTTTAGTCTCATGTATTCTTGTAGCTAGTAGCTTATTCTGATGTTATATTGAGCTTTACTGCACTGTGGTCTGATAGAATGAATGAAATAATTTCAATCCTGATATATTTGTTGAGGTTTATTTTGCTCCCAATATGTGGTCAATTATGGAGAATGATACTTGGGTGCTGAGTAGAAAGTATATTCTCTGGTATTCTGGTCGAATATTCTGTATTCTGTAGATCCATTTGTTGTATTGTTTCAGAAACTCTTACAAAAAAAAAAAAAAAAAAAAAAAAAAAAAAAAAAAAACTCCTGAAGAAGGAGATTGAAGATGACATGGATTGGAAAAATTAATATAGTAAAAATGTCAATTCTACCCAAATTAATATAAAGATTCAGTGCAATCCCAATTAAAATCCCCATGAGTTTCTTCGCAGACTTGGGAAAAAAAAATCCTTAAATTCATATGGAAAAACAAAAGACCCTGAATAGCTAAAGCAACCCTGAGTGAAAAGTGCAATTCAGGGGGATCACCTTACCGGACTTCAAGCTATATCACAGGGCTATAGTCATAAAGACAGCCTGGTACTGACACAAAAACAGACCCATTGACTAATGGAACAAAATTGAAGATCCAAGCTTGAGCTCATACAATTTCAGCTACCTCATATTCAATAAATGGGCCAAAAAAGCTCAATGGAGGAAAGATAGCTTCTTCAGCAAATGGTGCTGGCAAAATTGGATCACCATATGTAGAAGAATAAAATTAAAGCCTATACAAAAATCAACTCCAAGTGAATCAAAGACCTCAAGTGAAATCTGAAATTCTGAAGGTGATAGAAAAAAATTGGCAGCAACATACAAGACATAAGCATTAGGGAAAGACTTTCTAAATCAGACAGCAGGTGCATAGGAAATCAGGTCCATAATTGACAAGTAGGACCTCATTAAACTCAGAAGCTTCTATACAGTGAAATAAACCATCAGGTAAGTGAAGAGAAAACCCACAGAGTGGGAGGAAACCTTTACTGCTGATATATCTGACAAAACACTAACATCCAGAATATATAAACTACTTGAAAAACACAGAATAAAGCAAATGACTCACTCAAAAGACTGAATAAGACTTCACCAGTGAGGAAGTAAAGATGGCTAAGAAACATCTTAAAAAATGTTGAACATTGTTAATAATTAAGGAAATGCAAATTAAAACCACTCTCAGATATCATCTCACTCTGATATGACTGGCTAAGATCAAGAACACAAAAGACACCAAATGCTGGAGAGGTTGTGGGGAAAGAGGAACACTCATCCACTCCTGGTGGGTGTGTAAACTTGTGCAACCATTATGGAAAGCAGTGTGGGGAACCTTAAAAGATTCAAAATGAGCCGACCACCTGACCCAGCCATACCACTCCTGGGTATATACCCACAAGACTCTCCTACCACAAAGATACATCTACATCCATATTTATTGCAGCTCTCTTCACAATAGTGAAGAGCTGGAACCAACCCAAATGCCCTTCAACTGACCAGTGGTTGACAAAAATGTGGTACATATACACAATGGAAAACTACTCAGTGGTAAAAAAGAATGACATCATGAACTTTGCAGGTAAATGGATGGAACCCAAAGGCATTATGCTAAGTGAAGTAATACAGATCAAGAAAAACAATTGGAGAATGGTCTCCCTCATTTGTGGATGCTAACACAAAAATCCACAGATGAAAGGCAAGCTGAACAACAATATTTTTGTATTTCCGTTTATCTGAAAGCAGCTATGTTCTTATAGCGTAAATCTCTTAACAGGCTCTAGAATCAATCCACCACTTACTTTCAGGATCTGTAATTGCTGTATATGAGTGGAAAGTATGTATTCATATTTTACAGTAATATAGGATTAAAGGAGGAAAATGTGAATTCCTAGATGTAAAGACTGAGAAAAAGATGCAGGACAGTTATGGCAGAATGCATGATCTGGGGTGGGGTGGGAGGAAGGGAAAGGGGAACTTGTCTAAACTGAACTGAGAAATGATGTCTGAAATACAGAAAAAAAAAACATCAATAATAGCATTATAAAAATAAATAAATAAATAAATAAATAATTTGAAAAGAAAAATAAAAGAAAACAATAAAAGTATTCCTGGAATTAAATGAAAACTATAATAAAACACACAGAACCACTAGGACATTCTAAAAGCTGTCCTAAAAGAGAAGTTTACAGCTGTAGGTGCCTACATAAAAAAAAAAATAACAACTTTGCAACTCAAGCCTTTTGAAAGGCAACAGCAAATGATATTCAAAGCTAGTAGAGAAGAACAAATAACAAAAAATTAGAGCAGAAATTAATGAAATAGAAACAAAGAAAAGAATACAAAGCATCAATGAAGGCAACAGCTGGTTCTTTGAAAGTTAAATGAGATAGACAGACCCTTATTCCAATTAACTGAAAGAAAGAAAGAAAGAAAGAAAGAAAGAAAGAAAGAAAGAAAGAAAGAAAGAAAAACTCTAAATCAACAAAATTATAGATGAAAGGAAAACCATCATAACACAATAAAAAGTTCCACAATATTATAACTAATTTAAAGATCTATACTCTATTACATTTGAAAACCTAATAAAATGGATATATATATATATATATATATATATATAATGAGAATCACCAAAGTTAAACCAAGAACAGTTCAACAGCTTAAACAGATCCTTACATATAAGGAAATTGAAGCAGTAATACAAAGCATCCCAACTAAAAAAGCCCAGGACCAGGTGGATTTACAGCAGAATTCTACCAGGCATTTAAGAACTACAACTAATATTGCTTATATTATTCAAAAAGATAGAAACAGATGGAGAACTCCCAAATTCCTACTATGGAGCCAGTATCACTCTATACCCAAACCAGGGAAAGTTACAACATAAAAGAAAAGTATAGGCCCATATCCTTAATAGACATAGCTGCAAAAATTCTCAACAAAATATTTGCAAACTTCATACAGACACACATCAAAAAGTTTATCTACCATGTTTAAGTTAGCTTTATTCCAGATATGCAGGCATGGTTGAATATACATAAAGCAATAAATATCATAAATCATATAAATAGATTCAAAGACAAAAATAACATGATTATCTCAAATGATGCAGGAAAGTCCTTCGATGAAATTCAAAATGGATTTATGTTAAAAGTCCTAAGGGGAATTAGACTGGAGAAAACATACCTCGACATAAATAAAACTATATACAACAATCCCACAGCCAACATTACTCAAAATAGAGAATATCTGGCAGCATTCCCCTTAAAATCAGGAATAAGACAAAGGTGTCCACCATCTCCACTCCTTTTTAATATAGTTTTTGAAACTCCTGATAGAAGGAATAAGAGAAGAAAAAGAAATTAAAGAGTACTAATTGGAAAAGAAGAGGACAAGCTATGCCTTTTCCCAGATGATATGATACTATACTTAAGAGATGCCAAAAATTCTAACAGAAAACTCCTTCAAATGATTAGCATTTTAGCACCCTGTTCTTCTTAACAGAGCTGCATGTTCAGAGCTTCTACATCTGTTTTGATATCTTGAAGTTCTGCACATATAGATAAAATGGAAACTAAACCAACTCAGAGAGCTAATTAGTAGCATTATAGTATGAAAAGAAGGGTAAAATAACTGTGAACTTTACTAAAAATCTAGATGTTGTATGAATTTCTGTTTCCTAAACAAGATCCTAGCCTTGAGAGAAGCAGCCTCTTTAGAACATGTTTTTTTAAATAAAATACCAATAAGACTAAACTATATTTTATGGTAGAATATTTCTGATATGTTATATATAATGCCAAATGAAAAATTCAATTCAAGACAAGCCTAATCCTCTGACATTGCAAGATACCATGACCGCACTTTCTACTTTAAATATTTTTACTTATAAATCCTCAAAAAACAATAACACATACAGAGGACAAAGGTAAAAGAGTCATTCGGATTGGGATCTCATTATGCATGATAATTCTTGTTTTAGCATGTGGAGACTCAAAATTCAAAACCTAACATCAAAAAGTTTCTTGAAAGAACAAATTATTATCTGTATTAAAAAGGGTTTTAATATAGAATATGTAAAGAAATAAAAAAACAAATAGTCAAGAAATCAAATGACCATATTGAAAGATGGGCTATGGATCACTGGGGGTAGGTGTAATTAATTTTTAGCTCTTTTGTGGAAAAAAATCAGGCTATTTCGATTGTAGTCTTCATGGAAAATTCATACCTTCTCAAAATTGTACTAATTATCATTATACAAAATATACTGTACTGCACAATAGGATTTATGTAAGAGGGCTGCTATAGTAAGATTAAGAGGGTTAAAGACATAAGCCATCAAAATGTTTGTCTCACCAGCTATGGACTTGACTGTCAGAAAGAAATCAACCTCTGGCAAAAACAATGAACTCTGTCCTCAGAGACACTTGCCTTTTCTTCCTAGGTCCTGTTATCTGATCCCCACAAGCAATCCCCTGGCAAGAGTCAGCTTGGACATAGAATTCTTTGCTTTGTTTCTTGATACTGCTCTATTCAAATCTTCTGAAATTACTTGGTCAGTGCCAAATACTCGATCTATTTTCCCAAGCTAAAAAAAAAAAAAAATCGAAAAGTTTTTGCCAAAAAATTAGAATGTACCATTACATCAAAAAGTTTTAGGCCAGAAAAATTAGCACGTACCATTTTATAACATCCAACATACATTTCACCAGTATGAATGAATGTAAAATAATAGGAGACATTAGAAAGAGTTTAGGAGGAGGTGGTTGGCATATACACTACCTGTCAACCACATTGCAAGAGAATCTTTTACTCCTCCAGGGGACCAAGCATATCAATGTGAGAAATGAAAGAAATTACTATTAGAGAAAGGGAAGCCCTCAGACAGATGTTAACTAAATTCAAAGACTTAATACTCATTAGCGTCAGAAACTTCCAGTTGAGGAAACAACCTATACTTTGGAGGATTCATTCATAGTCCTTGAGAAATGGGAAGTATATAACGTACATATGGAAGATGTCTCTGAAATTCAAGTTGGACAATGCAGTCATTCACAACACACTTAACCTAACAGTAAAACTATAATATAAAGTACAACGGTCAGCATTAGGAACTAGAGAGAAAGCTCAGGAATATGTAATGTGCATACAATACACTTGTCATTCCATGGAGCAATTCATAAATATTGTATAGCCACAAATATTAGCCTCTGCTTTTATATATTATTTTCTATTTAATCTATTATTAATTTAAAAGTATCTCTTCTTTAAATAAAACTACATGCAAAGAGTAACAAGTGGCTAGATACTGTAAGAATTAATCAAATGAATACATTTAAAGCAGTTCTTTATTCTCCTTAAAACTACATAAGAGTTGGTAGGGGAAACAATAGTGGTAATTGTATTTATAAAAGCTGGCAGAGGGAGAAAGTTTCTGACTTGGGCCATATATGAGGTCAGTGGGTTTGGCACAATCCAACAGGAAGTGTTTCACCCTGCTGACGCAACACCTGGAAACAGTTAACCCTCTAGCCATCTTGCTTCTTCAGAAATGTTTTAACAGCTCAGGTCAATAATTGAGGTTCATTTTCATTGTCACATAGGCAGTGCAGATGGGATATGGAAATATGTTTAAAGGACGTCTTGATTTGCTCAGTATTAATTCTGTAGTTATTACTCTCTGCCCAGAGAGGAACTAATGAGAATACCTTAGAAATAAGACATAGTGGGTGTAAGGAACATAATAACCTTAGTAAACGAGTGGTTTTAAAGTGCTATACCTTTAGAGAATAAGAAAGTTAATTTAGCTAGTTAGAAACAGAATTACACCCAAGGCTGTTCAGATAATCAGGCAATAGCACAAGAAGGGGCCCAGGCCTTGGAAGCCAAACTTACATGACTGATTAACCACACAGGCACGAGAGATGAGATAAGCAGACAAGGACCCCATATGTCCATGAGTCCTGGGCATGAACCTCAAATAGATAACTACCTCTCCATGGATAGGGACCGGGATTAGAGCCTCAGATTACCATCTGGAACCAAACTCACTCCGCTGCCTGGCTACCAGTTTCTGAAGCTGGGGAGCACAAAATGGCTTCACTCCCTCTCACCCTAGGGGGACATCCTTGTGAGATACCATGGCTCTCTCAATTCATACCCCTCTCCCCAGGACCCCAGCCATGTGATGTGCAGCTAAGAACACTCAGACACACTGCCTATCATCGGTTTGCAGACTCTGCCAGGACCTGGCCGCCTGGACTGACTCAGCACCAGGTCTGAGGTCTGCCCCAAGAATATGAGAGGCCTTCCAAGAGGCTAAAATAGGGCATAAGAGAGTTAGGCCAGGCCAGGCCAGGATTAGAATTATAGAATTAATCTGCATGGGAAATAATAAAATTAGATGGCATAATAATAATACAATACTTGTGTCCTAGATTCCTTTGGACGTAAATGCATGCTCAAGGCAGTGTCGGGGGACGGGGGCATTTTTATTAGGACAATAGTATAAGTTTCACGTTTTAAGATGCATCACAAGGCAGAAATATAAAATTTAAAAATAATACTTATATTTATTAGGGCAGGAAATATGAGGAAAAAGAGAATGGAATAGGTGACTATAGCAATAAAATGGATCACACAAAAGTTTGGAATTAGACCTATGTGTGTTGAATCATTTTGCCCTGCAGGAATCTAAAGAAATCAGTAACTCTGGCACAGGCACATGCTGAGTGAAAATGGTAAATTGACAGAGGAAAGAGGTTTTTAGAAAACAAAGTAAAGGAAATAGATTCCCTCATGTTCTCTTCCACTCTGTACAGACAGCCACCTCTTCCCATTTTGTTTCTGGCATTCGAAAGAGAGAAAATAAGACAAAGTACAGCTTAATTAAGCCAATCGAGTCCAATTGAAAGTGGAGAATCTCATGGAGAATATTGAGAAAGACTGAGAAAGAGATGAAAAGCATGTTTGGCAGAATGCATGAGCTCTGGTGGGGTGAGGGAATGGGGGAGGACATGGGTCTAGATTTGTTAAAAAAATAAAAATAAATTTATGTGAAAAAAATGAAAGTGGAGGATTGAGTCAAGTTTTATATCTTAAATATTGTGATGTCTGGCCACATTTTTCCTAATTCATATGTTGTTTGTACCCTTCTCTGAAGATTTAGACTACCACAAGAGACAGCATTTTGTAATTGCTTTAAAATTCCAGACAAGAGTTAAAAATTTACTAGCCATACTCAAATGCATAAAGCTTCTAAGTAGGTTTCCATTCATATTTATGAATATGAACAACCAGCTGACCTGAGGAAAACTCAAGAGTACAAAACAATAAGGAGATGTAATTCAGAGAAACTTCAAAGATTTCACTAAAGGACAAAAGAGAGAGGAAGAAGCACAGAGAAGTTAACAGTTCTAGACACTTAAACCTGCCTTCCGCAGTCACATGACACAGACATCATGCTCCAGTCCTTAGGGACAAGGAAAGAACAACATGTGGCAATAGGTAGACAAGGAACAGGAATATTCACACCAACACAATAGTGTGCACATATAATGAAATACTGAGAATCAGTAAAATGAAAACACTGTTGGCAATGGGTTTGCTATATATGGCTTTGATCATGTTGAGGAATGTCCATTCAGTCTGATTCCCACTACCACTTTAAACATGAAGGGATGCTGGATCTAGCCAAAGGCCCTTTCTGCATCAATTGAGATTATCTCGTGTGTTTTTTGTCTTTCAGTCCATTTATGTGTTTTATGATATTTATTGATTTATGTATGTTGAACCATCCCTATGTCTCTGGTATAAATCCAACTTGGTCATGATCTTTTTGATGTGGGTCTGTCTGTATGTGATTTGGAAGTACTTTGTTGAGAATTTTTGCATTTTTGTTCATTAATGAGATGGGTCTATAGCTTTCTTCTTTGGTTGTATCTTTGCCTGGTGGGTATTAGGGTGAAGCTGGCTTCATAGAAGGAATTTAGGGGAATTCCCTCTGTTTGTATCCTTCTGATCAGATTGAGTAGTAATGGTTGTAGAACCCCTTTAAATGTTTTATAGAATTCTGCTGTGAATCTATCTGGTCTTTTTTTAGTTGAGAGGTATTTTATTACATCCTCAATTACTTCAAATATTATAGCTATGTTTAAACTGCCAATTTCTTCTTGGTTAAGCTTCGTTGGTTCGCAGGATTTCAAATATTCATCCATGCCAACATCATCCAAAATGGAGAAAAATGTTAACCATTTCCCTTAAAGATGGGAACCCAACAAGGCCACCCGTTATTGCCACCACTCTTTAACATAGTGCTTGAAACACTTGCTTTGGCAGTAAGAGAAGAGAAGGAAATTAAAGAAGTACTAATCAGAAAAGAAGAAGTTAAGCAATCCTTATTTGCAGATGATGTGATAGTTTAGCCAAGAGATGCTAAAAACTCCACCAGAAAACTTTTAGAAATGATTAAGAGTTTCAGAAAAGTGGCAGGATACAAAATTAACCTGGAAAAATCAGTAACCTTTCTTTACACCAACAATAAACAAGTGGAGGATTATAAGAAGACCTTCCCACTCACAAATAATAAATAATAAAATACCTGGGAACAAACCTAACCAAAGATACCAACGATCTCTACCACAAAAAATTTAAACCCTTGAAAAAGGAGATTGAAAATGACATCAAAAGATGGAAAGACCTTCCATGACCATGGACTGGAAAAATTAATATGGTAAAAATGTCCATTTTACCCAAATTGATATACACATTCAATGCAATTCCAATCAAAATCCCCATGAGCTTCTTCAAAGACTTGGAAAAAAAATCCTTAAATTCATATGGAAAAACAAATCCCCAAATAGCTAAAGCAGCCTTGAGTGAAAATGCAATACAGGGGGGGATTGCTCTACCTGAGTTCAAGCTATATTACAGGGCCATAGTCATAAAGACAACCTGGTACTAGCACAAAAACAGACCCATTGACCAATGGAACAAAATTGAAGATCCAAATTTGAGCTCATACAATTTCAGTCACCTCATATTTGACAAAGGGGCAAAAAAAAAAAAAACTCAATGGAGGAAGGATAGCATCTTCAGCAAATGGTGCTGGCAAAACTGGATCACCATTTGTAGAAGAGCAAAATTAAACCCCTACCTCTTACCCTGTACAAAAATCAACTCCAAGTGGATCAAAGATCTCAATGTAAAACCCGAAACCCTGAAGGTGATAGAAGAAAAAGTTGGCAATAACCTACAAGACATAGGCGTAGAAAAGACTTTCTAAATCAGACAGCAGCTGCACAGAAATAAGGCCAACAGTCGACAAATGGGACCTCACCAAACTCAAAAGCTTCTGTACAGCTAAAAAAACAATCAAGGAAGTGAAGAGAAAACCCTCAGAGTGGGAGGAAATCTTCACAAGTGATTTACCTGACAGAGCATTAATGTCAAGAATATATAGACTACTCAAAAAAACAAAGTAAGAAAACAAATGACCTACTCAAAAGATGGAGTAAAGAGCTGAACAGACTTCACCAGTGAGGAAGTAAAGATGGCTGAGAAACATCTTAAAAAGTGTTCAACATCATTAATAATTAAGGAAATGCAAATCAAAACCACTCTCAAATCATCTCACTCCGATACAACTGGCTAAGATCAAGAACACAAAAGACACCAAATGCTAGAGAGGTTATGGGGAAAAGGGAACACTCATCCACTGCTGGTGGGAATGTAAACTTGTACAATCATTATGGAAATCAGTGTGTAGAACCCTTTAAAAGACTCAAAATGAGCCTACCACCTGACCCAGCCATACCACTCCTGGGTATATACCCACAAGATTCATCCTACTGCAAAGATACATGCACGTCTATATTTATTGCAGCACTTTTCATAATAGTGAAAAGCTGGAACCAACCAAAATGCCCCTCAACTGACGAACAGATAACAAAAATATGGTACATCTACGCAATGGAGTACTACTCAGTGGTAAAGAAAGATGACATCGGGCTGGAGAGATGGCTCAGCGGTTAAGAACGCCGACTGCTCTTGCAGAGGACCTGGGTTCGATTCTCAGCACCCACATGGCAGCTAAGAACTGTCTTTAACTCCAGTTCCAGAGGAATCCGACACCCTCTTCTGACCTCCACAGCACTGCATGACACAGGTGCACCTACTTACATGCAGACAGTACACTCATACACGTAAAAAAAAAAGAAAGATGACATCATGAACTTTGCAGGCAAATGGATGGAACTGGAAGCCATTATGCTAAGTGAAGTAACAGTCCCAGAAAAACAAGTGGTGAATGGTCTCCCTCATTTGTGGATGCTAACACCAAATCCCCAGATGAAAGGCAAGCTGAACAACATTACTGTTATATTACTGTTTATCTGAAGGCAACTATGTTGCTATAATATAAATCTCTTAACAGGCTCTAGAATCGACCTACCACTTACCTTCAGACTCTGTAATTACTATATATGAGTGGAAAGTATGTATTCATATTTTAGAGTAATATAAAATTAAAGGAGGAAAATGTGAATTCCTAAACAAACAAACGAAAGACAGAGAAAGATGCACGACAGTTATGGCAGAATGCATGATCTAGGGTGGGGTGGAGGGAAGGGAAAGGGGAATATGTCTAAACTGAACTGAGAAATATCTGAAATACGCAAAACATCAATAAAAGCATCATTAAAATAAAATATAGAGGGACTGAGGAAAACACCCAATGTTGACCTCTGGATTACACACACACACACACACACACACACACACACACACACANCCATATTATAAATTCTAAATTAGTTTTTTTTTAATTTAAAGACTGGAATACACCACATTTATCAGTATTTGCTACAAACTACATCATATATATATATATATATATATATATATATACTCAAACAATGAAAAACCAAACGTTCAGATTTCTTAAGAGCATTCTGTGTAATCACATGTGTATGCTACCCAGTTAAGGACTTAAGTGAGCAGAAACAGTTACATCTTGAGAGAAGAGTCAAATTATATATATGAATTATATTATATATATATATATATAAAGGTAATGAACAATTAACTATTATAATTCACAATCATAAGTTGAATTCTAAATTAAAATAGTCCATTGGCAGTAGACAATAGAACAATTGGCTTTTACATTTTAATACTCTATATGCCAAAATTTTAGCTCCCTGTGATTTCCAGATTTCTTTGGTTTCTTTCTTCTTTCCTTCTCTTTCTTTCTTTCTTTCTTTCTTTCTTTCTTTCTTTCTTTCTTTCTTTCTTTCTTTCATTTCTTGTCTTTCTTTCCTTCTTTATTTCATGTTTGTTTGCTTTGTTTGATTGTTTTGAAATATGGTCTATGATTTGCGTTTGTATAGGACTTGTTCATATTGTCAACCATTGGTGTTGCTGAAACTTCATATGAGTAACTGAAGAACTGTATGGAAAACTGCTTCCTTGTGGTTATCCAGCACCTCTGAGTATTATAATCTCTGTCCTTGAGGCTTGGAAGGCAGAAGTTTGATATGTGGTATAGAAATTTGATATAGGTATCATAGTTAAGCATAAGAAAGTTCAAACCATATAAAATCACTGCATAGACATGAGGAAATGGGTAAAAACCTCAACTTAAGTTAAACTATTGGAATTGTGATAACAGTTGGCTGCTGGAAGGGTCAGAGAGAGTCCCTTTCAAGAATGGGACTCTATAGGTTAAAAAGATAGTATATATAATATGTATATATATTTGCATTTTCTATAAAGACAATACTGTAATTCATCCTGTAGATGTGTACAATATTTGTTAGGTGGGCATTTTTAATGCACATTGTGTGTGTATGTGTTTTTTAGCCTTTAGATCATCAAATGTAGTCAGAATTATTTATAATATTTTTATTATCCCTGGAATGCCTATGTGATTTTTGGTGAGTGCTTGTCTTTCATTTCTTATCATTTTCCATTCTTTCTGTGAATTCAAGATTAGTCTGGGTAGTTGTAAATTTATTTTATCAGTTTATTCAAAGACTGACTTTTGATATCATCCATATTCTCTGTTGTTCTTTTTAAAATATTTTTTATTTTTTTATTTATTTTTATGGGTATGAATGTACTCTCTGCATGTAGGATTGTGCACCCTTGTTGTGCAATGCCTCAGAGGTCAGAAGAGGCTGTCAGATTTCACTAGAACTGGAGTTGAAGACAGTTCTCAGCAGCCATGTGGGTGCTGGGGATTGAACCTGGGTCCTCTGCAAGAGCATTCCATGCTCTTAACCACTAGGCCATCTCTCCAGCCCCATGATGTTCTCCTTTTTAAATTCACTAGTATTTCTCCTGTTAATTATTTTTCTTCCTTCCATTATATTAGATTTAATTTTCTTTTTCAATTTCTAGTGTGGAAAAATGTTATTAATTTTAGAGATAAGTGGTTTTGCTTTATTATTATTCAGTGTTATAAATTTTCCCATAGAAAATGCATTGTCTGAATCTACAAATTCTAATGATTTAAGCTATGATTTTTTTTTAGTATAAATTAATTAAAATATTATCTTGAGAATTCTTCTTCGACCCAGATGAAGTTTGACACTTGGTATTTTGGTAAAATACTTTGGAATTTTCAAATCACAAATGGTATCCTCCAGTTACTAATTTTTCACTTAATCCTACAACAATCTGTTCTTTTAAAAAGTTATTTACTTTATGTATTTGGTGTTTGCTTACATTTGTGTAAGGGTGCCACATGGATGTATTGCCTATGGAGACCAGAAGAGAGTGGACGATCCCTGAACCTAGAATTATGAATGGCTGAGAGCTAATATGTGGGAGGTAATAACTGAACCAAGGTCCTGTTATAGTCCTTGTTTAAACTCTGAGTCATTTCTCTAATCTCTGTAATCTATACCTTGTATGATTTCCATTCACTCAAGGGAATCAAGTATAATTTATAGCCAAGATAGACATCGGTCTATCTCAAAGAATGTTACCTATGAGTTATGGCAAGAATGTACACTGTCATTGTTGAATCTAGTAATTGGTTAAGTATGAGATCAAGCAAATTATTTAATGGACTAGTTGCTTTGCTATTTAGCTCTCTGACTGAGAATGTGAAGATCTAACTACAGTAGTTTATCTAAAAAAAAGTCCCTCGATTTTTCTCACTTAAAAATATTTATTATTTTTAGTTTGTGTCTTAGTGAAATGCCTGCATTTATGTCAGTGTACCCATGTTGTGCAAGGCCCACAGAGATCAGAAATAATTTTTATGTAATATCCCCAGAAACTGGAATAGGCAATTGTTAATCAGCATCTGAATGCTGGGAAGGAATCAGACCCAGGTCCTTTGCACAAGCAGCCAGTGCTCTTAGCAGCTGAGCCATTTATCCAGCCTGTTCTCCCTTATTTTTGGCCTCACATTTTTTATTGAATTTTCCCCATTTCCATACAATATAGTTTGATGTTACTTAAATCCTCTCCTGTACCTGCACCTCCCTGCACTATTCCCCAGTATATACATATATTTTGGAGTGGTTAAGACTTATTACCCATATTTCCATATCTATATGGGGATTTTGGTCTGGTTTGAGCTTACATGAGACTTGGACATGGTATATGTTCTTAGGTTTATACACATTGAAGATTACTGTATTGTTTCTTTCTACTCTTTATTTCCACTCTTTATCCCTGAAAGAGTGAGAAATAATTTACCATTGTGTAAACTTTCCATATGAAATACACCACACTTAAATATTTTCCAAGGTGTACCATTCATATTTTAGCTAATCTTATGCTTGTCAGACCTATGATACCATGAAGGAACTGGAGCAGTGTCTTACACCAGAACTTATGTTCTTTCTCAGATAACTATATTCAATAAGCAAAAATGGAAATTAAGCATATGTATCACTTTTGAATGGATAAATGACTTCTTGAACAAGCATAACTGAGTTATAGACTAAAGGATAACTATGCATAATTATATTACTGTATAAAAATGACAAGATAATTAAACAAAGTGTTGAAATGACAAAGACCTGAAAATATTTTCCGTTTATTTTATACTTCTATAAATATTGAGAAAATGTTTCCTGAAATTAAATTTACTATTTTATACAGTACATACATGCATATATGAACACATACGTTCACAGACATATGTAAAATTTTGGAATAATATTGATAAAAATAATAGCATGTTTATAAGTGAAATGAAGCATAAGAGTATAATCTCACAATCTTATGCATTTGTCACTCAATAGTGCCAACACAACTGATGGATGAGGTAACATAATTATAAATTCAGCCTTGTCTTTAGATGAGAGTGATTAAGAGCCTTTCCCCGTGGACATTAAGCCAGGCTTCATAATAGAGGAGATAAATGAGCTGGATATTAAATGTCACGATGAGGAAGGACATTCCAAGCAGAGAGAACACTGGAAAAGACAGTATTTTAAGCACCAGGCGTGGTGGTGCACGCCTTTAATCCTAGCACTTGGGAGGCAGAAGCAGGCAGATCTTTGTGAGTTCAAGGCCAGCCTGGTCTACAGAGTGAGTTCCAGGGCAGCTGGGACTACAGGGAGACCCTGTCTCAAAAAGACACCCCCCAAAAAAACGACAGTCTTTTAAATAGGCAGATTAATGCAGACATAATTCATTAGATGTGTACATTTATAAATTTTGTCAAATTAATTTTACCCTTTATTATTTTGGTGGTGAAAGTTAAAGATGAGAATTCAATTTCCCCTTGGTAGGTTTGTATAGAAACAATACATATACATGCATACATGTGTATACACATATGTAGATAGATAGACAGATAGATAGATAGCCAATAGTGTTCAAAGCCTAAACCCTCATTTGAATAAATATTTTTAGGTTGAAAATGTCACCTTATTATAATGAGGTGAATGTTTTATTTTATTTCTGCTTTAAAATTCCTCCATTTTGATGCTTTTGATGAAGAATTTGGGCTATAAAATTAAAATATTTTGTCATTAAAAACAGTCTACTTTTTTCTTATGTGGCACATAATCTTTTTGTCTATCACAGGTTTGTTAGCACTTTTCAAAATTAATTGGCTTTTTAAATTATCAACATTAATTTAATATATTTGCAGCCTTGCTGGATGCACTAAGTGTACAGAAACCACCCCACTTAGCTGTAGCAGCCAATCAGACAAATGTTATGGCTTTTGGTTACCCAGTTAAAATTTATTCAACAAAATCTACAGCTGCCAGGCCTCTCCTGAGTAGGAGAGGCTAATTTGTGAACCTAATTTTATTTATTTTTCCTCTTAAGTCTGAGAAATGTTGATAGCTAATACTGAAATGATATCAGAGTCATTAGGCAAAGGAAATAATTACAAAAATAGTTGGAATTGGCTAAGAGAAGGATGGAGGTGCTTGAAAACTGTGTAAGGATTTGATTTAAGGCTTTACATAGGAAAAGGTGAATA
Organism: Rhizomys pruinosus; assembly: GCA_009823505.1. Taxonomy (NCBI): domain Eukaryota; kingdom Metazoa; phylum Chordata; class Mammalia; order Rodentia; family Spalacidae; genus Rhizomys; species Rhizomys pruinosus. The sequence goes on from VZQC01005539.1 coordinate 240,213, forward strand.
TGTGTTTTTAGTCATTGCAAATGCCTTCAGGTCTTACACAGGGTACTGCAGCATCTTGGGGAGAATTTCACACAATGTCCTTAGGAGAAATATTGCATTTAAGAGCAATGATATTTAAAAACTATTCCGATAAATAGTCCATTAAAAGTCTACATTTTTCCCTTTTAGTTCACATTACCTGAACCTGATACATTTGAATATATAATATGAACACACATGAATACATATATGATATATGTTCACATATATGTTATGTAACAAATGAATGTTAAAGAGAGAAGAAAAGAAATTGCCTTGTCTTGAGTAACAGGAACTCACATCAATTCTAAGAAATCGTTACATCAACTCTTGTGGAAAGACTCCACTGGTGGTGTTATTTTTCATTAAAGTCTGATTCTTGACAGAATAGCTTACCAGGAGTAAAAATACAAAAATATGAATACAATGAAACAGAGAAGAAAATAACCTTGAGTTACCCTATGTAGAATCATTCCTGTCAGAAAGATAAAATTACACTTTCAAATATCTTCTTTTTTACCTAGTACAGAATAGTTGCTCTCTAAAAATTATTTTGAAAGCATGTAGAATGCATGAATTTTGGATTTATTTTGAACTTTTAAAAGTCAAATTACTCATACACCAAGTTGAATTTACTGAATTGGAGGTAGGACACCATAGTCAAATACATTACTGTAAAAACTAAAAGTAAACCAATAAATATTAGAGTATCCCTTGGTATTAATAGGTGACATGACACAGTTGAAGTTTATTGTGAATATTTTCATATCAGCCACACATCTGTGTTGGTAAATGTCAATCAGGGAGATGATATGAGGAAATAGTACTACTATTATAAATTATGTGATACAGAGTTTGAGAGTGGGAAGAAAGTACCTGGGCCATGGATAATAATGCTTGGATAATAATGCATGTATCACAGGCTGTAAGGGAGAAGGGCTTCAAGAACATACACACATATAAACTCATCCTGAATAGACCTGCTGTGTACAGTTTCAGGTCAGGGCATTTACTGGTGCTCCAAGCATATAATCTCTGGACAGCTTTCTAGTGCACTGTGAAGCAGATAAAGAAAATATAGATATAAAAATAAAACAAACATACACACAGAGGAAAGAAAGAGGAATGTGAGAAGTATAAAATTAAGAGGATTGAAAAAATTAGAAAAAATAATTAATATCAAAAGAAAAAATCCTTTGATATTAATTATTTTTTCTAATTTTTTCAATCCTCTTAATTTTATACTTAGAAAAAATAATTAATATCAAAAGAAAAAATCCAGCTGGGCGTGGTGGCGCACGCCTTTAATCCTAGCACTTGGGAGGCAGAGGCAGGTGGATCTCTGTGAGTTCAAGGCCAGCCTGGTCTACAGAGTGAGTTCCAGGACAGCTGGGGCTACAGGGAGACCCTGTCTCAAAAAGACAAAAAAAAAAAAAAAAGAAAAAATCCACCCCATGTCCTCCTCCATTTTCTTAGAAATTTGAGAACTAAATACAGATGTAGAAAGTATAAGGAATAGATTTTCTGATTATGGGCGTTATTACATTTCCAAGAAATTTTGGCCATATTTGGATGTTATGTTAAAAATCATAGTAATGGCTACATCTAAGAAACTCGTGTGTGTGTGAGTGTGTGTTTATGTGAGCATGTGTAAAATATGTATACATATACACATGTTAATATTATGTATATAAATATTTTACTTTTTTCTCTATCAAAAATTTTATTTAGCACAAGAATCAGAAGTGGGTCTGTCTTTTGTTTGCCTGAGTTATGACTATATCTATTTAGATAATTTCTGGGTTTAGCAGAAGTAATGAGATGAGATGGCCTCGGCAACTCAGGCAATTATTTTCTATGGTATGGAGATGTCTGCTATTCTCAGTTTGGTCTGAAATCCTTTTGTTCCCACATACAGTAAGAAGAGAAAGAACATGATAACCCATTCACACTAGGGAATCCTTTGTTCCATGATGGATGTGTTCCCTCTAGTAAGAGGATGATGCTATTGGGCTTCATTCATTAAGTTGATGTAATGGTGGCATGAACCACCGTCCATAGAGATTTTCAATTGAATGTTATCTCACCAATCACTTTCTTACAGCCTAATGGAGTGTCCCTGACATCAGCAACTGATAAATTGCCTGATGCCAATTAAACAAGACACTTTCCCTGTCAGTCACTTAGCTGCAATATTTTCCTTTACTAGATCAGATTCCATAATAGTGGCAGAGGGATGAAAGTTTACTTGCAAAAGTCTTCACTTTAATTTTTGAAGTTAAGTAAGCTTTTTATTTCTACCCCGATTTCAGTATCAAGAAGGGTATTTTTTTGCTGTTATTAAAAAGGCAGTTCAAAGTAAGAATTATTGTAACAGACTATTAAATAACTCAAAATTGGGGGCTAAAATGAACTAATTATACTGGCAAAGATGATCCATACATTTATAAAACATTCTGATAATTTTCAAGCACCAGTCAACCTCTCTTTCATTAAAGATGACAGAACAGTGTGAAGTCTGAAGATATCTATCTTCTTCTGCTATACCTTTCAGGTCTTCCACACATCTCAAATCACTGGAATTTAACAAACTACTCTTTTGCCCAGAGAAACACCCTTTACTTTAGGGAACAGATTTAATCATAATGTAAAATCTTTGAACATACTTTGCCACTGCTTCTGATTGATTTTTAAACAAGATACTGAAAAACAGATTTCCATGTTCTATATTTGCTAAATCGTGGACTTTAGTGTTCTGCAGTTACCCCTATGAACTCTCCATTAGCATCCAGTAAGAAGAAATGAACTAGCTCATTTTGAAATGAATACTGGATGATGAACTCCTTTGCTTGTTTAATTTGCAACATATCACACTTGTTCACAACTTGATGTGCCCTGAGTTTGTTTTCTTTGTTAGGAATTTCATGCTTGTATATAATAAACTTTGGTCAAACACATCCCCCTTTTTCTCCCCTTAATTTTCTCTTCTGTATCCCCTGATACACAATTCCCTACCAGTTTCATGTGCTCTTTTTTAATAACATTTTTACACTTAGTGTTCTTTGGAGTTGGACAACAAACAGGAGCATGAAGGGCTATCAGTACTGCATCCATAAAGAAAACTGACTCTTCCTGCTCCCAGGAGCCATTAATTGGCAATAGCCCCTTAGCTCCTGGTAGAACTTGAGGAGCCCCTCCGAGGCATGCCAGGATTGTGGCTAGCATGATTCTATGCACATCTTGGGCATGCAGTCACAGCTGTTCAGAGTTCATGAGTGAGATGACAGTGTCATGTCCAGAAAATACCCATTATGCCTTTCAGATATTCTGCCCTGCTCTCCCATGATAAAAGCTATTCCATTCAGAGCTGAGTATTCCAGTCTCTTATTCTCTGCAGAATGGCCAGTTGTGGGTCTCTGTATTAATCACCCATAGTGTAGAAAGAAGCTACTCTAATGAGAACTCAGAGATGAACTAACCTGAGAGTATAAAGATAAGAAATTAGGGAGAAGTTCATACTATGTACATATAGCAGAATAAAAGTATTCATTTCTTCCCTAGGGCCAATGTTCTAGCCAGCAACTGGTTTTGGCCAAGATAACAGTTTGAGCCATAGGTTTTATCTTCTGGATTTAAGATTTATTTTATAATTATGTGTGTGTGTGTGTGTGTGTGTGTGTGTCTGTGTGTCTGTGTGTGTCTGTGTGTGCATGTGGCCTCAAGGAGGCCAGAGAGGGTATCCACATTCCTTGGAGCTAGAGCTGTAGGCAGCTGTGGAGGTACCTGACATGAGAGCTGGGAACTGAACTTAGGTTCCTGGAAGAACACAAATTGCTGAGTCCAGATAATTTTAATGTCATATCCCCTATTACTAGCTGTGTGGTCTCAGTCAAGTCCATTAAATGATCTATGGTTCTCTTATCTAGTAATGTTGCTACATATTTCAATATAAATTTTACATAAGTATTTAGAAAAATAATAATCTTAGTACTTAGGGTACATTAACCATTATTGTATATTGGATCAAATTATGAGGACACTCTTGGCACAAAATAAATAAAATTAAATAAATCTTTCTTTTAAGGAGTATCTGGTGGGCCCAAACAATGGCCAGGACACAGAAGTTTAGAATGATTAAATATTCCAAATATTTCTAAAATTTTACTGATGGCTTGGGAGATAGATATGTGTAAACAATAATGAGACAATCATAAAACTATCAATGGGTGGTTTGTTGCATCCCAGAGCCTGAAGACAAGGCTCTTTTTTAACTGAATATCCATGCATTATGGATATTGTATTTCAAGGAAATGAGCTAAACTGACCTAGAAGCCTCCTCCCTGCCTACTAGGTCTTATAATATTGGAAGGTGCTAGGTATGCTGCCATGGGAGAACCAGCAATCTATAGTCTTAACCAGCTGTCAAGTCTATGAACCATAAAAAAGTCTAGCCCAGTAATATATCCCAAATTGTGCAATAGTGACAACTTCTATCTGGGGTAAGAAAGATGTGTTTAACAGTTCATAAGGTCCACTCAGTGTGAAACATTTCATGACTGGTCTTTAAACCTAGCCAAACACTCATGGCTAGAGAGATCATAGACTCTAGAGGAGAACCTACTACTAGTACTTGCCTAAATTAATATAATTTTTAATTGTATTCTAAATATATATCCTTATACCAATAAATAAAGCTTATTTTTGCAAGAGATGGAGACCATTACAGAAATACACACACACACACACACACACACACACACACACACAAATGTTCATGGAGTTCATAGCTATGATTAATACATCTACAATGCAAACTCTTTCTTTAAGGCTGACTGTGGGATAAGCTGTGGAAAGATTGTAAGAGCCAGAGTGACATGACACCTACTACTAGATATGAAAGGGAAGCTGCCTCCGTGAAATGGCAACAATATGGTGTCCCAAACTATACCTGTATAATGACAATGCCAGTAGACATGCCAATGTGAATGAGGGAAATTTCACATGGTGATAGATTTTACTTATTGATGAAGAGCTATAGATAATCAATGGCTGTTGAGAACTGGAAAGTTTGTTCCCTCCAGGAAAAAAACTCATGTCAGGTTATCAAATCCAAAGTGATGAGCCCTAAACACACATACTTATGAGCACCACTAAATGGATTCAGTAGGTACATAAACACATATGACAAGGATTAAAGAAATTAATAGGTAGTGAGAAGGAAGGAAGAAATTGAAGGGGGAGAGGAAGGCATAGTGGGATGCAATGAGCTTAAGGTAGTACTCAGGTAAGAAATTATCAAAATATGTTTAAATATATATAAAATGTAAAATATTTGCCAGGCATGGTGGTGCACACCTTTTAATCTCAGCACTTAGGAGGCAGAGGCAGATGGATCTCTCTACAGAGTGACTTCCAGGCCAGCTGGGGCTACAGGGAGACCCTGTCTCAAAAAAACAAAAAAAAAAAAATAAATAAATAAATAAATAAAAAGAAAGAAAAATATAATGTAAAAATTAGACTAAACTATAGAACTTGGGATTTTCATTCCTGTTGATCTTATTATGTAGGACACTAATTACCTACCTAAGTAAATGTAATTAAAGGAAAATAACAACCGTTCATTAATTCTGGCCAACGGACCAGTATTTATCCAGGGTACTGTGCTGCTTATAACTTATGATTTACTTTGCCAATGGAATTGAATATTTGTTTTCACTTTCAATTTTTTATTAAAAATAGCATTTTTTATTAAAAATATCAAATGTGATACATTTCAGGAGATTTGAGAAGCTCTTTCTATGTGCTGGAATTATGTGATTTTTTTAATACATAATCAATTATAAACTTTCATTAAATAAATAAAACATTGGACCATAAGTTTGTGATCTTTGAGAAACATGAAGCAAACCAGGAGATATTTATAGGGTCTCTGCTTTGTTTGTTTAGTTTTGCTGGATTTCATTTTTATTTTGTTTTTGCTTTGGGGCTTTTGAGAAACAGGGAAGAATAGGCCGGATGGAGGGGAGAGAAGGGTAGAGGAAGCATTTTCACTTTTCTTGGGTGGCAGAAGTGGCAGAGGAGAAAACTGAGTTAAGACTGTGTTCCAGCAGTCTATATCATAGATTGCATATTCAGAGACAAAGGAAGGAACTAGGTCCTGGTAGCAGAAGGACTCTAAGGCCACAGGAAAGTTTAAACCATGAAAGCACAATGGAAGTCCAGCAAAGTTCAAGGAGTCACTGTCAGTGAATTTGTTTGAGTGCAACAAGGGAACGTAATCAAGTTTTTACAATAAAAATTAGAGAAGGAAACAAAAACACAAACACAAATAATAGATCTGGGATGTAGCTCAGGTTAGTGTGCTTGACAAACAAGTTCGAGGTGGTAAATTTGGTTCTTAAACCCCCCCAAAGGTCAGCCAGGTGGGTGTCTGTCATGCAGGCCTGATGCCCATCCCAGTCATCTGCCATTCTCCACTAGAAACATAGAAAGGAACTGTGTGCATGGATAGAATGACAGACAGTGGTGCACACACTCCTCAGCCACATGGGTGTCTGGTGCGTAGGCTTGCAGCCCACTCTGGGCATTTGCTGCCCACTGCAAGAACCATAGAGAGGAACTATGAGTGTGCATAGAAGGACATACAGTGGTGCACACACTCATCAGCCAGGTGGGGTCCAGCGTATGGGCCAAAGCAGTAGCTCCCAAAGTACAAGCTACTGATACTGTGGTGGAAAGTATAAGCTGCTGGTGCTGTGCTTTACTATAGTAAGGATGATCCAGCAGTGTCAGTGATTCTAGGCTGCAAAGCCAAAGCTGAGGAAGAAACCAACAGGAAGCAAACTTAGTGACTAACCAGTCCTCCATATTAACATTTGAGATTAGCAACAGAAGCCAAACAAACAAACAAACAAACAAAGGGGGGAAAATAAACAAATACACATGCCAAAGACACAACAAAGAAAGAACAGTATGGGAAAAGCTCATAATAAATCCCCACTCAAACTCAACCTGTCCTGTAGAAGATCCCAACAATGAGATCCCCCTGGAAAGAAACCAAGACACCGATCTTAGAAGATCAATTGTAGACATATTCAAAGTATAAAGAACAAATCAGAGAACTAAATGGAGAGAATGAAAAACTCGTGATGGAACTAGAAGGAAAGAATGATAAATTCTGGAAAGAACTAAAGGGAGAAATTGACAAGAAAGTGAAAGAACTAGAGGAAGAGAAATAAGATCTCTGAAAAGAACTAGAGGAAGAGAAATACAAACTCCAAAAAGAACTAAAGGGAGGCAATGATAAACTCCAGAAGGATGTGGAAACACTGAAAAGATCTCAGGCTGAAAGGGAAAAAAATGACCAGCAAAGGCAGGAGCTACAAGAATAAATTGAAAAGCTCCAAAAGGAAGTGAAAATACTGAAGAAATCACATGATGAAATGAAAAAGGAAACTGAGCATTCATCTAATCAGCAGAAAAGGATGGGGGGGGGGAACCTCAGAAGCAGAATGGATGAAGCAGAAAAAAGAATATTAGACCTACAGGATAACACAGTGCAGCTAGAAACCTCAAATAAAGATTATGAAAAATTTGGGCTGCAGATGGCTCAGGGGTTAAGAGCTCTGACCTCACTTGCAGAGGACCCGGGTTTGATTCCCAGCACCCACATGATGGCTAAGAACCATCTTCAACTCCAGTTCCAGGGGAATCCAACACCCTCTTTTGACCTCTGAAGCTTTGCATGACACGGGTGCACAAACTTACATGCAGACTGTACATTCATACACATAAAAATAAATAAATAAAATTTTAAAAAAGTTAAAAAAAAAGATAATGAAAAATTAAATAAAAAAGCAGGAGTGGAAAAAACAGGAAATGTGGGACACTATGAAAAGACCAAACCTCCCCATCATAGGGATAGAGGAAGGAGAAGAATCCCAAGAGAATGGTTTTAATAAGATCTTCAAAAGAATAATAGAAGAAAATTACCCCAATCTGAAAAAAAAAACAAACCCATACAAATACGAGGCACATAGAATACCAAATAGACAAGACCAGAAAAGAAATTCCCCATGCCATATCATAGTTAAAATACTAGATTCTCAAAACAAGGACAAAATACTGAAAGTCACAAGAGAAAAACAATGTTACATAAAAGAGGAAACTCATCAGAATTACAGTCAACTTCTCAATGCAAACTATGAAAGCCAAAAGAACATGGTCCAAAGTGTTCCAAGTGCTAAAGGATTTTAGAAGCCAACCCAGATTACTATACCCAGCAAAAATGTCAATCATTGTTGAAGGAGAACATGACATAAACAAAATGAAAGAACACATGCCAAAAAAACAACAACACTTCAGCTTTTTGCTATTGTGAACAGAGCTGCAGTAAACATGGCTGGGCAAGTATCTTTGCAGTAAAATGAGTCTTGTGGGTATATACCCAGGAGGGGTATGACAAGGTCAGGTAGTGAGTTCATTTTGAGTCTTCCAAGAGTTCTCCACACTGCTTTCAAAGTGGCTGTACAAGGTTACATTCCCTCCAGAAGTGGATGTGTTCCCCTTTCCCCACAACCTTTCCAGCACATGGTATCATTTGTTTCCTTGATCCTAACCAGTCTTATTGGAGTGACATGATATCTGAGAGTGGTTTTAATTTGCATTTCCTTAATTATTAGCCATGTAGATCATTTTTAAGATGTTTCTCAGCCATCTCTAATTCCTCACTTGTGAAGTCTCTGTTCAGCTCTTTGCTCCATCTGTTGGGTGATTCATTTGTTTTCTTTCTTCTTTATTTTTTTAGTAGTTTGTATACTCTGGAAATCAATGGTATCTGTGGTGAAGGTTTCCTCCTACTCTGTGGGTTTTCTCTTTACTTCCTTGATAGTTTCATTTGATATACAGAAGCTTTTGAGTTTAATGAGGTCCCATTTGTCAATTGTCAATCTTATTTCTTGCACAGCTACTGCCTGATGTAGGAAGTCTTTTCTTATGCCTATGTCTTGTAGGCTGCTGCCAACATTTTCTTTTATCGCCTTCACAGTTTTGGGTTTCGCGTGAGGTCTTTGATACATCTAGAGTTGACTTTTGTAGAGGGTGAGAAGTAGGGGTTTAAATTTATTCTTTTACAATTGGATTATTGCAGCTCTGTTCACAAGAGCAAAAAGCTGGAACCAACCCAAGTGCCCCTCAACTGTCAAGTGGATAGAGAAAATGTGGTACATCTACACAATGGAGTCCTATGCAGCAGTAAGGAAAAATGACATCATGAACTTTGCAGGTAAATGGATGGAACTAGAAGATATGTTAAGTGAAGTAACACAGTCCCAATAAACAAAGGATGCATGGCATCCTTCATCTGTGAGTGATAGTGCTAATTTACCTAGTTTTAAGTATTTCGTGTGCATGGCCCCTTGAGCTTTTTTGTCTAAGTAGGTTTTTTTTTCTAAGTAGTTGGAAGTGATGCATATTGGAAAGAAGAAGAAGAAGAAGAAGAAGAAGAAGAAGAAGAAGAAGAAGAAGAAGAAGAAGAAGAACAACAACAACAACAACAACAACAAGAACAACAACAATAACAACAACAGAAAAGACTGCATCAAAGAACTCACTGAAACCATGAACTTCTGCTCAAAACAGTCACCTTCCACATTGAGAATTTTGAGAAAGACAGAGAAAAAAATGAAAAACATGTTCGGCCGAATGCATGAGCTTTGGTGAGGTGGGGGGTAGGGAGGGGGACACAGGTCTAGATTTGATTAGTAAGATAATCTTGTACAAATATATATATATATATATATATATATATATAACAATGAATTTAGAAAAAAATACTTCAGAAAAAAATTCTAAGCAATTCAAAGAATAGAAGAAAGAAACAACTATCTTTAAGCAACCCAAGAGAGAAATTAACAAAAACATAACAGAGCAAATAAATACCTAGACCAAGAATGCATACAAAAAAATCAGTTGAAAAGAAACAACACACATCTCTCAATAATAACCTTAAATATTAATAGTCTAAACTCCCCAATCAAAAGACATCGACTGGGAGAATGGATTGGGAAACAGAATCCATCTATATGTTGCCTACAAGAAACCCATCTCACCCTCAAAGAGAGACATCACCTTAGAGTAAAAGGATGGAAAAAAAATTATTCCAAGTGAATGGTTCCAAAAATCAAGCAGGAGTGGCTATTCTAATATCAGACAAAATAGACCTCAGAGTAAAATTAAACAGAAAAGACAAAGAGGGCCATTATATCCTTATCAATGGAATAATTAACCAGAAAGATTTCACAATCTTAAATGTTTATGCACCAAACTCTGATGCACTGAACTTTATAAACACAATCCTTCAGGCCCTCAAGACACAGAATAAGCCCAGAATGCTAATACTTGGGGACTTCAATACCCCACTGAGTCCCTTGGATAAGTCAACTGGACAAAAAATAAACAGAGAGACATCAGAACTGAATAACACAATACACCAAATGGACCTCACAGATATCTACAGAATATACCAGTCAAATACCAGAGAATATACTTTCTACTCAACCCCCCATGGAACATTCTCCAAAATCAACCACATTCTGGGACACAAAAGAAATGTCAACAAATACAAAAGGACTGAAATTATTCCATGCATTATATCAGACCACAGTGCAATAAAGCTCAATATTAACACCAGGGTAAACCCTACTAACTATAAGAACACATGAAGACTAAACAACACAATCTTGAATAATGACTGGGTCAGGGAAGAAATAAAGAATGAAATAAAATCATTCCTAGAACTAAACAAAAATGACAGTACAATGCAACGAAACCTGTCAGATACATTAAAGTCAGTCCTAAGAGGGAAATTTATAGCCCTAAGTGCCCACATTAAAAATAATAAATAAATAAATAAATAAACATAAAAAAATAGCCAGAGGGTGTGGTGGCACACGCCTTTAATCCTACCACTCAGGAGGCAGAGGCAGGTGGATCTTTGTGACTTCAAGGACAGCCTGGCCTACAGAGTGAGTTCCAGGACAGCTGGGGCTACAGGGAGACCCTGTCTCAAAATGACCATAAAAAGAAACAAAACAAACAAAACAAAACAAAACAAAAAACAAAACAGAAAGAGAACGAATAAACAATCTAACACTGCAGCTAAAAACACTTGAGAAACAACAACGAATGAACCCTAAACCCGACAAACAGGAAGAAATCACAAAAATCAGAGCAGAAATCAATGAAATAGAAACAAAGAAAACAATACCAAAAAAATCAATAAATCCAAAAGCTGGTTCTTGGAAAAGATAAACAAAATAGACAGACAATAGACAGCCCTCTAGCCCAGTTAACCAGAAGAAAGAAAGAGCAACTCCAAATCAGTAGCATTTGTGATGAAAGGGGAAACATCACAACAGATAAAGAAAAGATCCAGACAATCATAGGAGAATGATTCAAAACCCTATACTCCACTAAATTTAAAAACCTCAGAGAAATGGATGAGTATCTGAAATCCTGGGATTCACCAAAGCTTAACCAAGAAGTGACTGACAGCTTAAACAGACCCATAATACTGGAGGAAATTGAAAATGTAATAAAAGTCTCCCAACTAAAAAAAGCCCAGGCACAAATGGTTTCACAGAATTCTTTTTTTAAAATATTTTTTTTATTAATTTTATTTATTTCTTTATGTGTATGAATGTACTGTCTGCATGCAAGTTTGTGCACCCGTGTCGTGCAATGCCGCGGAGGTCAGAAGACGGTCTCGGATTCCCCTGGAACTGGAGTTCTCCTGGAATTGGAGTTTCAGACGGTTCTCGGCCGCCATGTGGGTGCTGGGGATCGAACCCGGGTCCTCTGTAAGAGCGGTCGGCGCTCTTAACTGCTAGGCCATCTCTCCAGCCCCGGTTTCACAGAATTCTATAAAACATTTAAAGCAGTCTTACAACCATTACTACTCAAACTTTTTAGAAGAACACAAACAGAGGAAACTATCCCAAATTCTTTCTATGAAGAGAGCATCAATCTAATACCAAAAACTGGCAAAGACACAAACAAGAAAGAAAAATATAGACCCATAACATTGATGACAGATGCAAAAATTCTCAAGAAAATACTTGCAAATTGCATACAGACCCACAACAATAAGATCATCCATCATGACCAAGTTGGATTCATATCAGAGATGCAGGGATGGTTCAAGATATGAAAATCAATAAATATCATAAAAATATAAATGGACTGAAAGAGAAAAAACACCTTATCATCTCAATCAATGCAGAAAAAGCTTTTGACAAAATCCAGCATCCCTACATGGTTAAAGTCATAGAAGGAATTGGACTGGAGTGATCATTCCTCAATACAATCAAAGCCATATATAAGAAATCCACAGCCAGCATCATCCTAAATGGAGAAAAGTTGGAAGCATTCCTCTTAAAGGCAGGGACATGGCAAGACTGTCTACTATCGCCACTCCTCTTCAATATAGTGTTTGAAATACTCCCTAGGGCAATAAGGCGAGAGAGTGAAATTAAAGGAGTACTAATCGGAAAAGCCGAAGTTAAAATATCCCTTTTTGAAGATGGTATGATATTTAACTAAGCTATGGTAAAAACTCCACTGGAAAACTCCTAGAAATTATTAAAAGTTTCAGTAAAGTGGTGGGATACAAAATAAACCTAGAAAAATCAGTAGCCTTTCTTTACAGCAACAATAAGCAACTGGAGAAGAAATATAAGGAGACCTTCCCAATCACAATAACCTCAATAAAATAAAATAAAATACCTGGGAACAAATCTAATCAAAGACACCAAAGACCTCTAAAACAAAAATTTTAAATCCCCAAAGTAGGAGATTGATAATGACATCAAAAGGTAGAAAGATTTCCCATGCCCATGGATTGGAAAAATCAATATACTAAAAATATTCATTCTACCCAAATTAATATACATATTCAATGAAATTCCAATCAAAGTCCCCATGAGCTTTTTCACAGACTTGGGAAAAAAATTCTTAAATTCATTTGGAAAAACAAAGGACCCCGAATAGCTAGAGCAACCCTGAGTATAGGGGGGATTTCTTTACCAGACTTCAAGCTATATTTCAGGGCTATAGTCATAAAGACAGCCTGGTACTGGAAAACAAACACAATACACAGCAACAACAACAACAACAACAAAACAATCAGACCCATTGACCAATGGAACAAAATTGAAGATCCAAATTTGACCTCATACAATTTCAGCCACCACATATTTGGCAAAGGGGCCAAAAATATCAATGGAGGAAAGATAGCATCTTCAGCAAATGGTGTTGACAAAACTGGGTCACCATGTGTAGAACAAAATTAATCCCCTCCCTCTCGCCCTATAAAAAAAGTCAACTCCAAGTGGATGAAAGGTCTCAACCTGAAACCTGAAACCCTGAAGGTGATAGAAGAAAAAGTTGGCAGCAACCTACAGGCATAGGCGTGGGAAAAGACTTTCTAAATCAAATAGCAGCTGCACAGGAAATAAGGACAACAGCTGGCAAGTGGGACCTCATCAAACTCAAAAGCTGTTGTACAGCTAAAGATACAATAAAGGAAGTGAAAAGAAAACCCACAGAGTGGGAGGAAACCTTCACCACTGATACATCTGACAGAGCATTAACATCCAGAATATATAAACTACTTAAAAAACAAAGAAGTAAGACAACAAATGAACTACTCAAAAGATGGAGTAAAGAGGTGAGCAGAGACCTCACCAGTAAGGAAATAAAGATGGCTGAGGAACATCTTAAAAAGTGTTCAACATCATCCATAATTAAAGAAATGCAAATTAAAACCACACTAAGGTATGATCTCACTCCAATACAACTAACCAAGATCAAGAACAGAAAAGACGCCAAATGCTGGAGAGGTTGTGGGGAAAGGGGAACACTCTTCCACTGTTGGTGGGAATGTAAACTCATACAACCACTGGGAGATGAGGTGGAAGATGCACAGCTATGTTTATTACAGCTCTCTTTACAACAGAAAAGAGCTGGAACCAACCCAAATGCCACTCAACTGATGACTGGATAACAAAACTGTGGTATATCTACACAATGGAGTTCTAGGTAGTAGTAAAGACAGATGACATCATGAACTTTGCAGGTAAATGGATGGAACTCGAAGCCATTAAGCTAAGTGAAGTAACACAGTCCCATAATAAAAAAGGAGAATTGATTCCCTCATTTGTGGATGCTAACACCAAATCCCCAGTTGACAGGCAAACTGAGCAAGTTTATTACTATATTTCATTGTATCTGAAACCAACTGTGCTATTATAATATGAATCTCTTAATGGGTTCCAGAATTGACCTACCACTTGTATTCACACATTGTAATTACCATATATGGGTGGAATATATGTATTCATATTCTAAAAAAAAAAAGAATTCAAAGTATACTTCTTTTTACATGCATGCAACTTTACTATTAAAATGTGAATCTCTAAATGTATTTTGGAATTAACCTATAGTTCATTTTCAGATTTTGTAATTTTGATTTATGTGTGGAGTGTATATATGCATATTTTGGAATAATATAAAATTAAAAGGTACCAAAAAAAAAAAAGAGAAAGAAAAAACTATTCAAAGAACTGAACAAAACAGTAAACTTGTGCATTGAAGAGGTTATAAAAGACTGAGAAAAAGATGCAAGACAGGACTTAACATGTATGACAGAATCCATGAGCTCTGATGGGGGGAGGCGGAAGGGGTGGGTATAGATAGGGGAATGAGTCTAAATTTGACTAAGAAATGTTATAAGAAATCTGTTCAATAAAAATTAACTTAAAACCCAAAGACAAAAACAAAGAAAAATCAAGATAAATCTTATTTTTCAGGGAACTAACCTCTGTCTAGAAAGTTGAAATAAATTAAACTAAAGAAAACCAATTTGGGGGCTGGAGAGATGGCCTATGGTTAAGAGCACCAACTGCTCTTGCAGAGGACCCGGGTTCGATCCCCAGCACTCACATGGCGGCTGAGAACCATTTTTAACTCCAGTTCCAGGGGAATCCGACACCCTCTTCTGACCTTCGTGGCATTGCAAGACACAGGTGCACAAACCTACATGCAGACAGTACATTCATACACATACAAAATAAAAAAATAAAACAAAATTGTGTTTTAATATGCAAGACATTTCTCTCTTTACATGCAAATACTAGATATATGTTTTTATTTAAAGAAAATTGTTAGTTGCCTCTAATACTTACTCTTGACTTTCAATGTTGCTGATGAGTTTAGAATTGATGAGTTTAGAGCCTGGCATTGAAATCTAGTCAAATATTTGACTGTGTATAGTAATTACATTTTTAAATTTCTATTTAAAATTTTGGACAAATTTTCTCGTATGAAGTATCTAGCGTTTCTGTCAAATATCTACATACTGTTTTATATTTCATGGACATTTAATTTTCTTTTCATTTGGGATTTTCTTCACTTAAAGGATATCAATGAGGCTTTATATTTTCATGTGCCATCTTCTAAAATCTCTTTTTGCTATTCTTTGATACTGTTATTAGGATTGAACATTGGAGAAGTAATAGTTGTGGGAATCTGGACACATGACGTACAATGTTACCAAGGGTGACCCTGGAGTGATTACACTACCATCATCACAGAGGAGTCACCTTCCGGAATGGCCTAATAAAATCAGCTACCAATGAATGACAAGGGATCTGACTCTTACCTCTGGAACACTTTTCAATGAGATGGTGACAGACTATAGGTGGCTTTCTGTACAAGTTTTATAACTGGTTACTTTTCTTCTATGTAATAAAACTCCTTCATTGGGTTTTGTCTACATCATTCCTTGGGAAGTTGGTATGACTATTTTTTTCTCAAACAAATTTTTACATAACTATAAACATTTTAGGGCATTTTTAGGGGTTGGTATTTATCTCTTCCATAAAGTCAAAGTCATACAGAGTATAGATTATTAGGTGGTTGAAAACAGATATAATTTAAGACAATCAAATTTCTGTTTTAATGGATAATTTTTAATCAGTTGTTGAGTGGCATTTATTTCCAAAAAAATAAAAATTTATATTTATCAAAGAATTTCTTAAATATTTTATTATGCATGGAAAAAGTAAACTTCTCAAATATGTCTTGCCTTTTGTTCATTTTGGCTTCTTTCTGTTCATTTCTAGGACTATCTAGACATCCAACTGGCCTGTACCTCACTATGCAGACCTGGCCAGGCTTGATCTCATAGAGATCAGCATGCGTCTGCCTCCAGAGTGCTGGGATCAAAGGAGTGTGCCACCATACCCAGCTCATTTCTCAGAATACCTTGCTCAAAGAAATGGTGAGTTGTACAATTCTTTTTAAATTTTTTTTGGCCTTTTTGAGACAGGTACTTCCTTTAGTCCCAGCTGGCCTGGAGCTTGCTATGTAGACCAGGCTGGCCTTGAACTCACAGAGATCCAACTACCTCTGCCTCCTGAGTGCTGGGATTAAAGGCATGTGCCACCACAACCAGCCTAGTTGTACAATTCTTAGTAGCTGTTCTCATTAAGTCATATTAAAATATACTCTGGAGCTGGGCGTGGTGGCGCACGCCCTTAATCCTAGCACTCGGGAGGCAGAGGCAGGCGGATCTTTGTGAGTTCAAGGCCAGCCTGGTCTACAGAGTGAGTTCCAGGACAGCTGGGGCTACAGGGAGACCCTGTCTCAAAAAGAGCCCCCCCCCAAAAAAATAAATAAATAAAAATAAAAATAAATAAAATGTACTCTGGGAAAATATTCATTATACACGTATATACAGAAGAGAAAGAAAAAGAGAGAGAGAGAGGATAAAGAGATGATAGAGGCACTTTAGCAATATCAAATGGATTTATTTAGTCAAAAGAAAAAGTTAAATTTTTTTTCTTCTTTGGATTGTATACAGACAGTAGATGCCCCAAGTTTATTTGATAAATCACTTTTGTTGGATTACTTAGTTTCTCAGTGCTGTGGAAATATATGAGATTAGCAATTTAAGGAAGAACTGGTTCATTTTGGCTCAGAGTTTAAGGTAACAATCCACCATCATAGGAATAACTATCAAAACAGCAGGGGAGTAGCTGCTTGAAACCATCTCATGGTATCTACAATGAGGAAGCAAATAGGAGGAAAGCCTGCACGGAGCTTCTTTCCCACTCTTCATATAGTCCAGAACCCTAGTCCGTGGAATGCTGTGCTCAAAAGTTGTGGGGGGATGCTTTCCATCACTGTTAACCCAATCTACAAATTCCCTAGCACACAAGTCTAGAGATTGGTTTTCAAGATGAATAATCTTGGAAATGTCTACTACCTTTTGTTTCAACATCAATGTCAATATTATAATCAATAGGAAAATACAAAACAAAGGCACAGAGACATCACTTTACTCCAATTAAAATGGCGATTGTAATGACTACAAAGATAAAAATGTTGGTGAAGCTATAGAAGAGAAGGAAACCTTGAATGCTCTTGGTGTGAATGCAAATTAGTATTGGCAAGATGGAAATTAGTACAAAAATATTTTAAAAAATATAATCGAACTGTCATATGTTCCTGAAATCCCACTGTGGGAATATCTCTATATCTATCTTTATATGACTGTTTCTATCTATCTCTATATATATCTATCTACCTATCTATCATCTGTTTATCTATCTATCTATCTAGCTAGCTAGCTAGCTATCTCTGTCTGGAAGTATGTCTGTCTATCTATCAACTATCTATCTATCTATCTATCATCTACCATCTATGTCTGTCTATCTATCTATCATCTATCTATCTATCTATCATCTATCTATCATCTATCTATCTCTGTATATTATCTAACATCTATCTATCTATCTATCATCTATCAATCTATCATCTATCTATCAGCATCATCTAAGTCTATTTCTAATTTATATATTTATTTTTCTGTCATCTAACTAATCTCTCTCTCTCTCTCTCTGCATTAATGGTAAAATAATCACTTTGTCAAAGATAATGTCCCTCTAATGTTTATTGTAATCATATACAAGAATGCCACAGCATTTCAGCAAATTGATTGCCTACCACCTAATGTTTAAATAAAAACACATTGGGTATGTGTACACAAAAATGCTATTTGCTGATAAAAGCATGAGGTCTTGTCATTGGTGATGAGTTTATGAAACTGGAGATTATTATATTAAGTAATCCAATCATATTGAAACAAGTACCAAGATGAACCATCTATATCTTGTTCATAACATGCCCCCCTCTTCTTCTCCCTCCTCTTTCTCTTCTGTCCTCTTCATCCTTGTTTTCTCTATCCCTCATTGTTTAATAATGGTTAGTTTCTTTGACAAGTCAAGTCCAGTTATTTTTCTTCTAGAGTCTCTAGTATGGTATCAATATTTCATCACAAGCATTGAATTTTATTTGTAGAAACTTGATTTGTATTATCTGAAATCTTTTATACCTTGGTTTACTTTGTTTAATTTCCTAGTTCTGAGCATATGGATAAATAATATTTTAGTAACTTTTAATATCCTCATTTGCTAATTCTATTAGATATGTTGCTTTCAGTCTGTTTAATCATTTACCTCCTATAAGCCACAGTTTTCTAGCTGCCACATCCTCATTCAACTCTAACTTTCTCTTCTTCAGGAGTAAAAGAATCCAACGTTTATCTCATTCTTATTTTTTCAGAAAAATATCAGGCAGTAGGGTGAGTCAATTTGGGGGCTCAGGTCTCTTCCCTTAGAGTCTCTGTTCCTGATTAGCTACAGTTAAATATGAAAGTTTTGTTTTCCATTATATTTAGCTTGTTTCTTCAGTTTAGCAGGAAAGGGTCATTACAAATTCTATTACTTGAGCTTTACTAGAAATAGAAGTTATTTTCTGAGTATTTGTTTAGTCTCTCAAATTATTATTATTATTTATTATTATTATTATTTACTTTGATGGGAGAAAATTGTCAAATAGAGAAAATATATTACTGAGTCTTCCCAGAATTTGCTCTTACATCCTCCTTCATTGTAGATAATCAAATTGTGGACCCTTGCAAATTGTTTATTACTTTCTCAAATTTGCATTCAGGAAACTTAGTAAAGTTGTATATTGGGTTTTCTTTTCTCTTTCAGACACAAGTATCTCCAGGATTGCATGCATACCACCAGAACCCAGGTCAATATGCATCCCTAGAGCCATGCTCCAATACCCAGACAGTAACAGCAAACTCAACAAAATGACCTCACTCCTCCATGCCACCCAGAGAGCAGAAGGAGTCCTGAAGCTTTGACCCCAGGTAGAATGGTAGAAACTCCAAACTTTCATCTCCCCAGGCCACCTCTGCCTGAAGTCAATGTGGCATCCTTCCTCTGGCACCAAGTTCACATCCTTTCCCCATTCACTCCCACTGTGACTGCAGCCCTAGCTATCCAGGTAACACTAGTAGAGCAGTGGGAGCCCTCCACAGAGTTCTATATATCTTCAATGAGAATCTACTAATTCTACCAAAGGTTTGTCCTGGGCTAAGGCACAGATTAAAATAGTACATCTCTGACATACATTATTAGCACATTCACTCAGTCTTCCTAAGTGTAATACTATACACCATTCAAAACCAGCTCAATAAAGGTTAAACTAAATGTGGAAACCAATAAATACTGTCAGTAACCTATCTAACTAGGCCACATTGCAAATACAAACAATATGAACAACTAAGACAATATATTTCCTCCAAAAATCATTCTATGCTCCACAATGACCCTTAGGAAGAGTAGCTTAGTTGATGCTCAAGACAGTAATTTCAAGATACTGATTATAAACATGTACAGGGAACTCAAAAAAGAGCACATATTTCATAAATGGAATTTATTCTTAAATGGAAACCATGAAATGAAGTTCCTGGGTATATATATGGTCATATATAAAATCATTTCCAAAACTTATACTTACTTCCATACAATGCCTAACTTACTACATAGCTATTCTTCTCCTTATAGATTTTAAAATCATAAACTGTTTTTTAGAAAAATTGTGTTTACTCAGGAAACTGAAAAGTGAATTATTCTGGTATTTTACACTTCTCGTCCATATTGAAGCCATTACCTCTGGAGGAATTCTCTTTGTTCATGTCTTGTGATATTAGTCACTCCACGGCCTTTAAACACACTGGTATTGTAGGGAAAATCTCCTTTCTCCATTTTAGTCTTAAGTAAGAATGCCACATGGACTTCTCTTGTTTATTTATTTATTTTTTAATATAAAATTGTTATTGACTTTTTATGTATTTTGTACATAATTTTTCCAGCAATCAGTTTTTTTGTGTTTTGTTTTGTTTTGTTTTGTTTTTGAGACAGGGTCTCCCTGTAATTCTGGCTGTCCTGGAACTATGTAAACCAGGCTGGCCTTGAACTCACAAAGATCTGCCTGCCTCCGCCTCCCAAATGCTAGGATTAAAGGAGAGTGCTACCACACCCCCACTCCCGGCATGGCAATCTTAATCACCTTTATACCTCTTTCTCCATTGTCTCCCTCCCACAGCCTCACCCCCCAAGTTCACACATTCTGTCATTTGTGCCAGGGTCCACTGCACAAAACTACTCTCCATGCCCACTCCTCAATGTCAGCTCATCCCCTTGGCTCTAGTTAGCCTATTCAGAGACCCTTTCCTAACGAAGGCCAGTTCTTCCTCCCCCAACCACAATTAGCTGCCAATATTTATTTCCCCAGCCAAGATTGAGTTATGCAACCCATTCTGCAGTTTTGTGCTGGGATTTTGTTCAGCTGAGCTTGTATGGGTCTTGTGCATACTGATACCAATGCTATAGGTTCATATAAACAGGGTCACAGGAGGTTATAGGATTTGTTTCTATTTGGTTTTGCACCACCTCCCTGGCTCTTACAATCTTTCCACTCCTTCTACAATGGTCCTTGAGACCTGGGTGCCTGAAGCTGAATATCGGTGACCTGTCCATGGAGCCACACTCTGTAGACTCCTAAACTCCACAGTTTGGCCATTCTTGCCCCTTTGAGTTCTTGGTCTCCTGTTGCATGGGGGAGCTTCCTTCATGAGAGTTAAGAGGTTAAGTAATGTCTTCTTGGGTCCTTGTTCTATGTTTCATGGAACTTATGTGTAGAAGTCACATTTGTCTAAAAATATAAGGATTGCTCCTTTGTAGTTAGGAAGATGTTCCCTTAGCCTAAGTTTGTGTCAACCCTGGGGATTTCTCTAATACCCATGACCACTCTGGTTGTGTGCATCTGGCTATATACCACATATGAGTTTCCTCCCACTGAGTGAGCTTGTCTAACTAGTTAGTCATTGATTTTCCCCAAGTAAATTCCAACTTTCATTTTTTTGCACTGATTTAATATGCTGTGCTGGTCAGTGATGCGGATATTTGATCTTACCTTGAAGCCATTTCCCTTGAAGGCTAGCTCTAATAGGTTTAGAGAGCAGTATATGAGCTGCTAAGGGTGAACATTAATCAATGGTCCAACACCATCTTTAAGACCAAATATACATCTTCTTGCTTATTTGTTAATATTTTATTTATAACTGTTTCCAAATTTTTAACTGCACATGTGCATTGCCTGCATGTATGTAAGTGTACTCATATTGCCCAATGCCTGCAGAGGTCAAAAAAGGGTGTTGGATCCTTTACAACCAGAGTTATGGACAGTTGTTAGCTGCTATGTGGGTGCTGATAATCAAACCTCTACAAGAGCAAACAGAGGTCTTACCTGCTTAGCATCTCTCCTGACCCTTGTTTTTATTTTTTTTTTAATTGTAGTTAGTTAATTTTTGTTTGCTGACTGTAGGAAAACTACATTTGTAGACCAAAAGAAATTTTTAAATGTGTATATTAAAATTATTACTATGGTTTGTGTTAATATACAAATTAGGTAACCTTCTCTAGTACAAAGTTAATTTCACAGCCATTTTTGGTTAGAATTTTAGAACTCTAAATTAAATTTACAAAATCTTGTCACAACTAAGATTGGCAACTGAGGAAAGTATATTCAGTACTGTCTTTGGTTTCCTGTTGTGGTGACTAAAACAAACTTCACTTCATAAAATATCTGACTAGAGAGCGTTAAATACATATGTCCTAAAGCATTTAGGTAACTAAAGTAGAAACCATTTTATATTTTTTCTATTATTTTAGATAATTTACTTATTTAAACAAACCTAACAAAACAATAATCTTTAGATTCATATTGGAACAATTCTAATTATGTGTTCAATAAGATTTAGCAAAAGCTGTTTACGCTTTATATAAATGCCTAATTTATTTTGCATTTTTCAAGAACCAGAGTTCAATCATCTCATTTTTGTAATTCATTTTAACTGAGGTAAATAATTGAATATGTAACATAATAGCAAAAACAACCTAATCGGAGACTAAGATAACTTAATTTACTTTAATTCTTGTAATACAATTTACTGTTAAATCTGATAAATGTTTTCATTTTTTTTATTTATTTTTGTATGTGTATGAGTGTACTGTCTGCATGTAGGTCTGTGCACCCATGTCGTGCAATGCCGCGGAGGTCAGAAGAGGGTCTCGGATTCCCCTGGAACTGGAGCTCTCCTGGAATTGGAGCTACAGACGGCTCTTAGCTGCCATGTGGGTGCTGGGGATCGAACCCGGATCCTCTGCAAGAGCAGTCGGTGCTCTTATCCACTAGGCCATCTCTCCAGCCCCATGTTTTCATTTTTAAGTATGTATTTACTCACAAATCTTTATAAACATGCACTGCATGTGCACACATGCACACACCCACATGCACACACATGTGCACAGGAAGACAGATACACAAGATATAAAACTGAAATGAAACTGTAAGTAAAAAATAGCAAGAAAAGATAATGTAAACAACAAAGTGGTAGTTTAACAATTATGGGAAAAGGAAAACACTCAAAACAGTCTGCATGGCATTAAGTGGACTAAATCACAGTCTCTGGGAATATTAAGAAATTGAGAATTTATCTGATCACTTGTCTTTAAGGTGTAAAATAATCTCATTTCTTTGATCTACTAAATCCTCCAATAGAAATAGGGAAACAATCCTCCAACTTAAATAATACATCTACATTAATGACAAAAAGGAATGTACTCCACTCTTCATGTTGCAAATAGTCAATTATTTGTAATATTTATTCTTTCAGACAGTCTATATGTATGTACTAGCCAATTTGCTAAGCACTTGAAAGACAGCTATTGTTTAAGTCTGCTCTCTTTGAATGTCTAGTTAGTAGAGTTAGGAAAAGACTAAATGAAAACACAAGTACTATAAATTGTTCTCCAAGATACTAAGTGATATAATTGAATATGACCAATTATTACAAACTTCAAATTGAGTTATTTTATATATTAATTATGCAAATGTTTAAAATTTTATAGACTTTGGCTATGTATCATTTCAGCACTTGGTGGCAAATTTTTATCAGTAAATCTATTGAAAATTAAACTTTTACATTCAATCCAATTTAAACTAAATATATTTTATCTTTTAATTTACTAAGTAGTTGATTATGGCAAGGAAATAAACTATACAGAAGAGTTCAATAATTTTCATCAGTATGTGCCTCTAAAAGTTCAGAAGGGAAAATGGCTGAAATACACCATACTCCAGATGTAGAGTTTCCTGAGATGTTTTCATATGTGCATTAAAGTTGGGAAATTCACTGAGTTAATTCTTCTTGCTTCAATATTTAGGTGCAATTTGAAAGATCAGGAAGAAGAAAGAGAGAACAAGACCAATGATTTTAGACATTGCAGGCCTCCATTTTGGGAAAATCCTGCAGAGACAGTCTCTTTAGGAATCAGAACCATATGTATGTGTATATATATATATATATATACTATATATATATTTATATATTATTATTCAATATGACTTTATACTTTTGAAGGGAACATTGTCTTTCTAGACATCATAGGCTAATAAAAAAAACTCAATCCCAAGCATATATTCTTTCTTCAGAATCTGTTGACTAGGGGTCTCATCCTCATTGACCCTCAAACTATAGTGGCCATTTCCCCTGCACTTGTTACCCACCATAATTGGATGGTCAGGTGCTGTTTTTGAAGACACTACATACATGAGCTGTAAAACAAGAAAGGAAAAATAATCCTGGTTGTGACTTCAGAACGTCATCTTTATTGGCTAATATTTATAGGTCTCGAATGTATTTTTCATGTTATTGGAAAGAAAAAATAATAAAGTTACCTAGCTCTGAATCTTGTGAACTACAGTAACCAGTGATTGGTGAGATATACCTACCAGTGCAATAGTGGCACAAACATTATTGGTGTAACCAAACACTCTTTATTTGAATGGAGCGCAAACCTGAAGGTGATATCAGGCATATGAATCTGAAACTAGGAAGGTCATAGGAATTAGAGGAGAACCTAATACTAGTATTTTAATAAGTAGTTCCTATATTAAACTGACTCTTAAAGACATTGTTATATTCATAGATTAATGCATCGCTCAACTCTCATCAGAGATATTTCTTATGGAACAGATAGTTCTTAACACAAAAACCCACAACTGGACAATGTGGAGAGAACAATAGTATACAGAGTGCTTATGCTTGAATAGGAGGGCATTTACATCAAACTTCTCCCCCTGATGGTTCAGGGATCATTTTTTTTTAATTTTTTTTAATTTTTTTTATTTATTTCTGTATGTTTATGAATGTTCTGTCTGCATGCAGGTTTGTGCCCCCTTGTCATGCAATGCCGCGGAGGTCAGAAGAGGGTGTCGGATTCCCCTGGAACTGGAGTTCTCCTGGAATTGTAGTTTCAGATGGTTCTTGGCCACCATGTGGGTGCTGGGGATCGAACCCGGGTCCTCTGTAAGAGCAGTTGGCGCTTTTAACCGCTAGGCCATCTCTCCAGCCCAAGCTCAGGGATCATTATAAAGGAAAGGCAAGAAAGATTTTAAGAGCCAGAGATGGTGGGTGATCACAAGTGAACAGAGTTCTCCAGGCATCTGGTGACTTACTCATATGAACTCACAGCAGAGGTGACAGCATGCATATATCACTCAAACCAGATACAATTCCACCATTTACATGAGGAAGTTGGTAATAAGCACCAACCCTGCCTAAGAAAATTGTTGTAACAGATGACTGCTATAAGGGACAGAGATACACTCTTTCAACCTTGTTTGGGACTCTTGGTAAGTTAGCCAGGCTCCAGGGGATGGACCCACACTGAAGGACATTTGGAGACACAAATTAGACTCTATAGGACTTATTCTATATATAAAAGAATACACTAAATTGTGTTAAAAGCAAAAATTAGGAGTGGGGATAAAGGACGGGATCTAAATAGCATCAAAATAAACTTCATGGAAAGTACAAAACTGCAATAAAATTGGTCTATCACCAAAAACAAGCATATCATTGATATTATATTTTACACTTGAGCAAGGGTTTGCTTACTGGAACAGAGTAAAATTAGATTTACTCTTGTTTACTTTTGCAAGAGGGCAAGGTGTTTATGTCCTTTGTTTTCCATTGTTTTTCATATTTCTGAAAGGAATGCCCCTCTGTTATTCCAGTAGTGCTTCCTGATGTCCTACCTGCTTCCCTTATGTATTTCTTAAAATCTATAATAATGAAATTTTGTAAAACAGCACTTGAGAGTTTTATACTTAAGACAAAGTACAATCTGTGTTATTGCTAAGACACTGTTTCTTTAGAATACATGTTGTTTTTATGATGTAATTGATCCTAATAACTTCAATCGGAATGCTGAGTTGGGATGTGAGTCATTGTTATTTGTTTTGAATTACCACACTTTCCTGAAGTGCGGGCAGTGAACAGCAAAGAAATCACCTAATTTGTACATTATGAGGTTTAACATTAAATTTCTGATTACTTAACTGAAATAAAATTCAGTCAAATCATAAAAAAATTAAAAGAATCAGAGCTCTGCTTGCACTTAAAAGATGTCTACAGTGCAGAAAGTGGGGGCTGGGAGGACCATGCAAATTTGGCAATTGCTAGTGGTTCACAGCTAAGTGCTGTTAGGTGATCCATAAGCATCACTTTTGGCAGACCATTGCTGAGAATCCGCAAGACATGACAGTCAATAATCTGGATGAACAAGTTATCATACTGCTAGGAACAAAAGTACTTTAGTCACTAGAATTTTCACAGTTCAACCAAGGGAAGATTTTACAAAATGGCACATTTTTGGTTTACAAAACTAAACTCTTCATTTTGTAAATTATTCACACATTTCACTGTAGAACTAAGATGTGCACTATCTTTAGTAATAATTAGTCTCAACTCTTCATTGTCCATTCTAGTCTATATTATGACATAAAAATTAGTTTAATTCTTTGGAATGTGGTATTATCAAGGTGGAACTTTGTATATCAAAAGTATTTTATTCAGTTAGATTTACTATGAAAAAAGAACATTTTACATCTTTATCTACCAAACACGTTAAGTACACATGGAGAAATCATAATGTGTATGGTCTAGAAAGAATATTGTAAAGCATGTTCTTCAACATTGGGCAACAACATGGATTTCCTGTGAGAGCTATTCCACAACTTCTGAGTCCACCTCCTCTCAAGCATCAATTAAATAATGACCTTTGCATTTAAGGAATTCATCCTACTTCCATTACTTTAGGTAGACACACTTTTGGAAGACCTTATGAGAGGATATGCTGTCATTGTAATGGTAGTAAATTTCCAATATTTTGTCTTGCAAATGTTTAAGAATCAATATTATTGCTTGCTCATGAAATATGCCTGCAGAAATCTTAGAATCTGTATGCATTTAAAGTCTGCATTATCTTTTCTTTTTACTCATGAAGCCCGTATGTATACATTTTACTATGCTTATAAATTCACGTCCTATTTGGTATACCTGCTGTTTTCATGATGGATTATATTATGAAATAGATATTGCATCTAATTTATAATTAGTATAGTTGTTATTCTTGTTTTTCTGGTTTTTTAAATCTACTCAAGTGACATTGAAAACATATAAACTCATTCAGAAATATGAATTTTGAATGGATATATTAAAAATATTTTAATAAAGCAGATGTAGATTCACAGAAAATAAAGTATGAAATGTCACGACTTCCCATATACCAGATTTCATCCTCCACTAATATCAAATTCCCTAATTAGAATGGTACATTTTTATAACTAATATAACTATAAATATACATCATTTTTGCCCAATATCATAGTATATTTGAAAGATCATTCTTGAATTTCTACATTCCATAAATCCAAACAAGTATATAATGGTGTCTATCAGTCTATCAAACTATCATAAAGACTAGTTTCAGTGTTCTAAAATTTCTCTGTGTTTTGCTCATTCACTTTCCCCTGCCCTGGAACTCCTAGCAGCAGTGTTCACTTTATTTTCTTCTCAATTTTTTTCTCCTTTCCCTTAAGGTCATTTATTTGAAACCATACAATATTTTGAATTTTCAGTTTGTTTTCTTTCACTTAGTAATATACATTTGTTTCCTCTGTGCTTTCTTTTCGGCTTATTAGTTAATGAATTTATACTTGAACATTATTACATTTTCTGGATAGACCTTGGTTTGTTTGTCCTTTAAATTACTGAAAAAAAACATCTTGACCATTTCCAATTGTTCATAAAGATGCTTTTTACAACTGTGTTGAGGTTTTTATATATGGATCTTACATTCCTTTGGACCCAAACTAAGGAGTGACAATGCTGGGATATGTGATTAGGATATATTTTATTTTTCAAGAAATTACCAAAGCCTTCCAAACTGGCAAGGCTGTTTTATAATCACACTCCCAGGGGGTGTCTGTTCATGCTACTCCACACTCCCACATTTCTCTGATCTTAGTGCTCTGGGTTTTGTTCCTTCTGAACCTGTCCAGTGGTAGTTCATTGGTGAAAGAACTCATATTTCCATTTATACTTATTCCCCATCAAAGTGTGCTTTCCTAGTAAAGAGATATGTTAAATCACCTGGATATTTTCTTGTTTTTGGCTTAAAGTGTTATGTATATACTTAAAGTATTTTAGTATTTTTCAAGGCAAATGAAGTAAAATAAAATAATTTAAATGAAAAGGGTTGATGAAAAGTTCTGCATCACCATAAAAACTATATGGAGCCGGCCATTGTGGCACACACCTTTAATCCTAGCACTCGGGAGGCTGGCCTTGTGAGTTCAAGGCCAGCCTGGTCTACAGAGTGAGTTCCAGGACAGCTGGGGCTACAGGAAGACACTGTTTTGAAAAGACAAAAAAAAAAAAAATTATATGGAATGCTAGATTAACAAAGAAATATTTCAGTGGTGATTATTTTTAATAACTAGCTTTTGCCATGGGGTGGCATGATTTAATATGTGATTCATGGGCTTGATAATCACCCAGAGAGTTTGAGTAAAATGACTATGTTTCCATAGTTTAAATTGTTCTCTTTTGAAGAGAAATTATATTACAAAGGGCTGGGGCTAGTGGTGCAGGCCTTTAATCCACAATCTTTGTGAGTTCAAAGCCAGCCTGATGTACACAGGAAGTTCCAGGCCAGCTGGGGATACAGGAAAATAGCATTTCAAAAAGACAAACAACAAAACAAAAATAAAAACAAAAGCAAAAACAAAAACAAAACAGACAAATGAACTTACCTTGAACTATTGTTACCTGGTTACAAGTTTCTCTTCACACGTTGTGGTTCCCAAGATTCTTTTCTGTATCTTAGAGTCTGCATAACAAAAGTACATTTGTAATCTATTATCTAGAATTTTTGACTAGGGAAAAAAATGATTAAAAATCGATAGTGCATATATTATAAATGATGGCTGTTTTGTACATTTTACTTAATTATAAGTTCAAGAGGTCTTGTTATTTTCTCCAAGATATTTTATGCTCTGCCCTTATACAACCGACTAGCCTGAGTTTCCAGTTGATCTAATTCTGTCATTAACTCTGCCAAAATCACTGAATCAGCCATTTTCATTCCAGGGTATTTGGTGTTGTGCTTAAACTTTCCCAACTTTTAGATTCCTGGGAAGGGCTATTACTGTCTCTAGTCATAACCTAAATCTTCCTGCTCCTGACAGGAAGAGGTCTTCCTGTTCAAGACCTTGTCTTTTCATCTAAGTGTGCAGCTGATCCTTATTGGGATACTATTTCTGACACTTCATTTTCCTTCAGGGTATGATTTTAAATGAAAGTGATAATTTTTTTCAAACTTGCCTGCTAAATGATGCCTGTCTTATACGTGCCTAGTGCCATCCACTTTGTGGTTTATGAAATGTCTTGAGGAAATAAAATTTGATTTTTATTATTCTTAAGTTAGCATTTTTTCCAGTGCAATTTTTTATGGACCAGAAATGGTAAAGCCTACAAATAACCTAACATGTGCTAAGGGTTATGTTAATAATTTGTATACGTTTACACATTTCAAGTTCTAAGCCAGGCCTCTAGAATGGCATTCTTTTGCCAATTCCCAGGTGAGGGAACTCTATTAGTCACTTTTCTGTTGCTGTGATAAAACACCATGACCAAGGGAACTTATCAATGGAAAAGTTTATTTGAGCTTACGACTGACGGTTCCAAGGAGTCACAGTCCATTGTGATGGGAAGCATGGGGGCCGGAACTGGAGCAGCAAGCTGAGGGTCACATCTCGCAATGAGCACAGGAAGCAGAGAGAGAGAGGGAGAGTCTGGACACCACAAGGCCTGTTAAACTCACTAAGCCTGCCCCCACTAACGTACTTCCTCCAGCACGACCAAACCTTCTAAGACCTCCAAGAACAGTGCCACCAACTGGAGACAAAATATCTGAATACTAGCTTTAATCTTAGCACTTGGGAGGCAGAAGCAGGTGGATCTTTGTGAGTTCAAGGCCAGCCTGGTCTACAGAGTGAGTTCCAGGACATCTGGGACTACAGGGAGACCCTGTCTCGAAAAGACCAAAAAAAAGCCTATGGGGGGTTACTCTCATTCAAACCACCACAGAAAACTCTGCTGATGAGGTGTCTATGGCAACACCCTCAGTAAATGTGGAATTGTGTTCAGATCACTTTCCCAAATGCATCACAGAAAATCTTGTAAATTTTAGTGACTTTGAGTATAGTTGACATACATAATTTGAAGAGACATACCATGATTAAGGCTGTGAAATCTCCAAGAAAATGAACATACATTCCATCTGTGAAGATTCCTCATATCTTTCTACTAGAAAACCTAGGTCATTCTACTTCCTTGCTAATGCCTTCTATGTTTTTCTACGTCTTGTCTAGTATTACGTATAGTGGAAATGTATTATAGTATTAACATAAGTTTACCTAACAACTACTGATTTTGAAAACATTTCCCCAGGCTTTTCTCTTCCCTGAAACTTCTCAGTAAAGTGTTCGGGTATTTTGCCTGTTTATTTTTTGTTTAATTGTTATTATTTTGTTAGAGAGCTGTCAATGACTTCTACATACCAGTCCTTTGCAAGATTATAATATTCTAATATTTTTGCCTGTCTGTGATTGCCATTTTGTCTTTGATGATATGATATTTTAAATTTATATACTTTAGTTTGTTATTTGATTTGTCTTATTGTTTGACTTTTTTGTACCAATTACAAATTATTGTATCCTGTGGCTCTTTACTGCATCATCATGGATTTTATCTGGTGCTGATTTGCATAGCTTTATATAAAGCTCTAAAGGACAAGGGCGGAATGGTAGTCTCACAGGGTGCTCCTTATTTTTAGTTTGTTTGGAGATGTGAAGTGGTAAACAAGATGTCCCTGGAGCGTGAGCAAAGGGGAGGAGAGCTACAGGGTGACTGCTCCAGGAAACTGGAGTTCATGGGTCTTTTTGTGGGAATGGTTGAAAAGTTCATATCTAGTTAAAGCATTCTGAAATGTCATGACTTAGAGAGAAATAATCCTATAAAACAGGTCCATTCAAAGGAAAGTGAGTTTAAAATTCCTCTTGCTTTGTCCAACAGTTTATAAATGTCATTTATTTATTAGCAAGTTAAAGGAGACCATAATAGAGAATGGGTTCTAAATAGCATCAAATTGTATTGTATGAGAATCACAAAAAATTCGATAAAAAATTAAAAGCAAAATGAAACACAGAGCATGTCTCAGCATTGGCTACACTGTCTTAAAGACCTACTTACACAGCCAAGTATGGGTAAGTAATCTTCTTTACTTGAAAAAGAATCCAAAATGTTTGATGGCACACAGGTTGCAGGTTATTTTTGAGCCATGAAATATTTGTATCGTTCTCACAGACTATCTTGGTTCTATTTTCTTGAAATGAATTTTTCAGTACAGTACCACATAAAACTGATTGCATGTGGTGAAAGATCTTTAAGGAAATATTGTTAATTTCAAATGATTATCAATGAAGTTGAAGAGAATTTAATTCTTAGGTATTGTAAACAAGCACCATAGACATAATTATTAAATACAATGTCGTCTCCAAATGACAAGGAAAGATAAAGTTATTAATTCTTTTGCTTGAAGAGAACAGTCAGACCCTTGGGGTTTAATTTTCTTTATGTTGCATATGATGGCAATTGTGATAGTACTGTGTGTGATTACAATTAAGTATAAATCTCTTTGTTCCACATTGAAAATAGCCCCCTTAATATTACTTTAATGAAGCTTATATTAAGAGTAAATTATCCAGGTGTAGCTGAATAGCTATTATCATTCACTGCTTTTAGTAATTGCCCATAACATAAATGCTCTGTTAGAGAATAGTCCATGCACTAATAGCTATTGTTTTATTTGGAGGCCAAAATAATGTAGTTTTATTAGAATTTCAGTGGACACATGTTAACTGAAATATACTGAATCATCCAGGGACTTTGTTATTCATTCACTACTGTGCATCTGACTTTGTTCAAATGCATAGGAAATTCAGCCAAGTTATGAGTCCTGTTTCCAATTCCTTATCTTTTTTTTTTTTCTGATTGAAAACTACTCCATTGTGCAGATGGATTATAGTACATTGGTTTTTATTTACCTTAATACACTTCTCTGAGAATTGATATGAAGCTTCTATTGTCTGAATAAAATCTTAATACATAGAAAGAAGTCACAACTGCCAGCCTGAGATTTTCATTGACAGTTTTGAAAAAGAAATCTGGTGGACTTTGGCAATGCCATAGATCTGACAGAATGCAAGTTACTTCTGAAAATAATTTTCTGTTGATTGATTTGGATTGGGAAAGCTTATGTCTTGAGGTTAAGAGAACAAAGTTTTAGTATCATTTGAACCAAGAAAAAGGAAAATTGCCAGCAGTGTATCTGTCTTCATCAACTTCATTATTTATGTCCACGAAAAACAATAATTATCTTCATATATTAAATTATCTTCACATATTTATATATGTGTGTATAAATATGTGGTGTTGAGAAATTAGGTGTACAAAAACATTCCAATGCATATGACAAAAATATTTTTTATTTAATGGAGGCATTAACATCTAAGATCACCTAGCTTTTGTGCACAGGCAAAAATAGCATTTCCCTCTGCAAATTATAGTCTTCTCAGCTTGTTACAAAGTAGGTAGTTTTAAGAGAACATGGCCTAAAGGCAGTGATGGTTTGGCATAGAAATTTAGAACAACTATGTTCTTATTAACACTAAGCCATCTAAGAAGAACACTGTCTTTTAAATCTAACAGAATATGTTGTTGCTTTATTTTAAATAGTGTCAATAGTTGTGAAGCAATAACAGTAGCAATGAACAGTGATTTTAAATTGGGATCATTGGGCTGGAGAGATGGCTTAGCAATTAAGAGCGCCGACCGCTCTTACAGAGTACCCAGGTTCGATCCCCAGCACCCACATGGCTCCCGAGAACCATCTGAAACTCCAATTCCAGGAGAACTCCAGTTCCAGGGGAATCCGACACCCTCTTCTGACCTCCGCGGCATTGCACAACATGGATGCACAAACCTGCATGCAGACAGTACATTCATACACATACAGAAATAAATAAAAATTAAAAAAAAATAAATTGGGATCATTGCAGATACAGCAATACTTTAAAAGGTGATTAATTATATTACATTTAAGTATAATTGAAAAAAGAATAAACTACTAGAAAAAAGATTCAAAATAAGAGGTTTCAATCACTTCTCTTTGAATTAACAGATCAAGACTTTATAACTTGATGTCAAAACTGGCAAAGTCCACATGCTATTTTTTTGTGTCTTTCCAAATTTTGGTTGCTTTTTCTAAAACACTGTAATTATACAGTGGATGTTTCAGTTAGTCAAAGATACTGTGAATTAGTAGATTTGCTTTAAGGCTGCTTTCACCAGTGGTATTAATTTCAGACCTTGTGTCTCCTTTCTTTGGTTTCCTCTATTGATTCAGGAAAAAAAAAAAAAAAGAATGCTATTTGAGTAGAATGAAAATGCATACTCCAGTAAATTTTGCTATTTCATTTTTAAGTGACTTCATGTAATACCTTTTTCCTTTGATCTAATAATGAAAAAGTGTCAGTGTATTCTCATTACAGCACCCAAGCAAAGCAACCAGAGCCTCCTGGGGCTTGATGAATGTGTATAAATAACAATCTATGTCCTGAGCAGAGAGTGGTACAGACCTATAACTACTCTCTGCAACTGAACTTATAAAGAGTATGAGTAGAGGCAGAGAAAGATTGTAAGAACACAGTTAAATAGTATCATTTTTAAACTGTCTGTTCGCATGAAAATGAAGCCAGGCATGGTGGCACATGCCTTTAATTCTAGCACTTGGGAGGCAGAGGCAGGAAGATCTTTGTGAGTTCCACCCCAGCTGGGGGTATAGGGAGACCCTGTCTCAAAAAAACAAAAATAAACAAACAAAAATAAAAAAATCAAAAGCAAAATAAAAGAGACAAAATATCTGCATTTCTTGAATTACTAAGGATGTTGACAAGTTTTTAAGTTGTTTCTTAGCTATTTTTGTTTCTTCATTAGAGAAACCTCTGTTCATATCTGTAGCCCATTTTTATTGGGACATTTAGTTTCCTGCTACCTTGCTTTTTGAGTTCTTTGTATATTCTGGATATTAATCCTCTGTGTGTATAGCTGGTAAACATTTTCTCCCATTCAGTGAGTTTCCTCTTCACTTCCTTGGCTGTTTCTTTTCCTGTACAGAAGCTTTGTAGCTTAATGAGTTCCTATTTACTGATTGTTGACCTTAATGCCTGAACAGCTGATGTTACATTAAGAAAGTTGGTTTTCTCTCATATCACTGTGTACATCGTCAGAGAGAAAAGTCCCAGGTCAGTTCCTGTTCCATTAATCTATGTACTTTCCCTGAAACATGTCCCCTTATGAACAGTAGGTTGTTATTTTCTATTTCTGGGAGATAATGAAGAGCCTTGGAGATAGCCTGCTTTGTTTTCACAGTCACTTGAATCATTCTTGCCAACCATTCAAAGGGAGGTATCCTCTGTCTTGCACTGTGTTCCTCCACACAGCCACCAAGTTGAACAACCCCCACCCCCACCCCACCCCATGCACTGAGAGCCATTATAAACTCAGCTACATGCACAGGACTGGACAGGGCATAGAGCCTAGAGAAAGCCTATCAGGGTCATATATCTAGACAAATGAAATTTCTTACCATAAATTAACTATGGAATCTTATATCTACAGACAACTTCTCTATGCAAAAGATGGAAGCCACTGCAGAATCTGACAACTGGTCAGATACAGAACATACACATATGAAAAATCCCTATTCCTGAGATACATCTACAATTGAACCTCTCTACACACAGACTGAGATGCAAAGAGTAAACAATCTCACCCTTCAACTCTCACCAGTATTGCTTCTGTACACAATAGAGAGTGAGACAAGCAGAAGACTACTAGTCAACCTCCAAAGAATGGGAGCCCCCAGAGTGTGTATCCCCAAATTGGGCCCTTGTATTAAGCCTCAGCTACCCATGGCTCAAGGCTCATTTCAGAAGATGGGGCAAAAAGATTCTAAGAACCAGGACTGGTGCATGAAGGTAGAGAAGCAATGACTTAACAATTGACTGTAAGCTTTCACAGGCAAACCTGTGGCAACATAGGCATCGGACATGGAACCCACCCCAACTGGGACAAGGTCTCAAAGCAGAGCAACAGAAATGAGTGAGGAAATGGCCCTGGACTGAAAACTATGATAGATTGTATACTGTTGGTGAGGAAGACTATGACTTACCTAAGATTCCTAGATATACTGACTAGACTCTAGGGAATCTATTTGCACAGAAGGACATCTGGGTTTGGGAGTTTGACTGGATAGGGCTTAGCTTGGATGTTGTAATATATGAGTTCTGATGAGGGCTTGGGGCATGGAGGGGAATGGGATGGATTGAGAACAGTTCTAAGAGTTGTACAATTGCTCAATAAAAAAAGAGACAATATTTATTTATTTGTTTATTTATTTATTCACTTTTTGCTTTGTTTCTTGAAACAGGGTCTTGCTCTATAATCAGAAGGAAAAGGATTTTTAGCTTTTCTTAAAATGGAAAAAAATATGTGATTATATTTTACATATATATTACATATTTTAGTAGTATATTTATGTTGCCTCATGCACACATTCTCTCTTTCTAAAAATACATATATTTATAATTCATAAATATATGCACTATTAGAGTTCTATGACTTTTAGTGAACTACCTAAGATCTCTTCAAGTGATGTTCCCAATGCCTGTGACTGTGAACTTATTTGGATTTTAGTATGAGGTAATTCTGAATTTATTGTATGTCTTAAATCCAAAGAAGGATGCCCTATAAAAGGAACAAAGATGAGAGGTAAGACACAGAAACACTGAAGAAACCACATGAATGCAGTCAGAGGCTGAACTGCTATATCCTAAAGTAAGCAAGTCAAATATTTTCCAGAGCTGTTATAAGATTGGATGAGGCATTGAATTGATTTGGCTTCAGGACCTTCCAGAGGAGTCAATTCCACTGATACCTCGAGGTCAGACTTCTTGTCTCTACAGCTGTAAATAAATAAATAAATAAATAATTTTGGTTGTGTAAACAAATTTATGGTAACCTGTTAAAGAAAACTGATATATTACCTAACATTAAAAGACAGGACAGCCAATAGCATTTGTCATTATGAAGTACCATTTCAAATATTAAAGAATAACAGTATGGAGCACTACCAATAATCCAACACCTGTCTCTGAAGCCATGCACATTTTATTGCAGAGGTGAATATCTGTTTCCCAGGATAATATAGAACTTCCTCAAAAGCTTTTCAATAAAAACTCAATTTGGAAAAAAAGGGGAAGGATTAAATTTCAGACACTCACCATTCAGAAGACAAGATGGTAATTTAATTACCATCTTGAGGTGGTACTATAAGGGCTATATAAATCTTCCTTCAGTCCTTTACAAACACAGAATAGGGGGACTCAAGAGATGTCTCAGCCCTTAAGAGCACTGGCTGCTCTTGCAGAAGATTCAGGTTCAGTTCCCAGCAACAGTGTTCTTTCTTACAATACTCTAGTTCTACAGGAATCCAATGCCTTCTTCTGGGCTGCACAGGCTTTGCAAAGGTGGGTATACTTACACACATGCAGGCAAAACATTCACATTCACATGAATAAAATAAAAATAAAACAAATGAAGAATAGAGGACTTGCTATGGAAAAAAAAGGCTTGTCTGGATCTCAGATAGATTCTCCTGCATAATCAACCACTGAATTAGAATCTGTGATCTGTGACACCTGCTGAGGTTATTATGAATCCAGTTTCACAAGGCAGTGTCTTAAAACAAAACAAAATCTGACTTTGATTGATTTTAAGACATGTACTGACATTGACATAGGAAACCTGGGCCCCAAGAAAAGATACCACAGGGTTTAAATTTCATAAATTACTGTAACAATATCTTCTGGTAAAACAATTTGAGTTTTGCTCAGGAATGTACCTTTGAGGTCAATGTTCATCCTGGTTTCTTCCTCAGCATATGCAGATTCCCTCAGCCTGCTGCTTGAACAGTTGCTAATGAATGAAGATTACCCTAGCCTGCCCCCCTGCTGATGTTCATTTGCCCATTAGCATCTGCTTAAGCAGCAGGCTGGGGGAGACTCTGGTGCCCAATCAATGTAGCTGATGAGGGCCAGGATAGGGAGGCCTCTGTTGCCAACAGAGCCAGAACATAAATCAACTCCAGTCTTGGCTAAGGTTATTAATCTTTGAAAGGGTGACTTATATATCACAGTATTGGGATAGAGAAAAGCTATTGTTGACATTTATGGGAAACAAGATAAAGCTAAAACATTATTTGTATGCTAACTTGGGCAAAGCCTTAAAATCTTCTAAGTATTAAGTTCCTTAGCAGAAAAGAAGTTGACTGTAAGTCTCAAATATTATCTGATTTTTAGGCATATGGTCAGGTATACAAAAAGATGCATAGCACACTTATGATGTAACTAGACTGAAGCACCTCACTTTTATTTAATGCACAAGGTCACCTCACTGACTGACTTATCAAGAGCTTAGTTAACTCTCTTAAACTGGACATGAATTCTCCATATAATAAAAGACTTTTCTGGAGATTGAAAGTTAAACTATATTCTCTGAGAACAGGTACTAGTTTGCTTCATCCAGAATGGAGTACATTAAATAGTGGAAGCATAGGCAGGATGCCAGTCCAAAAGGATTCCATGTCGTAAAGAAGGCTCACATAATTGCAGCTGAAGGTAAGTCAGAATACTGATATAAAAATAGACAGCGTTTAAGTTAGACAGAAAGCACAGATTTATAAAATATATTTCAGTGTTTGAAAATATTTTGTGTATTGGAAAGTGAGAAATGTAAAAGGTTGTTCTGTGAATGAGATGTTATTATTCTCTTGTGTGCCAGATTTTAAATGACATGACAAGCAGCATTCAGGCAGACTCACTGAGGACTGGTGTTAAGTACCTTACAAATAAAAAACACTTCATACAAAAATCACTGCATTTTTCTACAGTCATCCAGGACTAAGTGCCGTGTTTAGCAGTCCCCACTGGGTATATTAAAGAAATATTAAACATCATTCCACTCTGTAAGGTTTCAGGTTGCTGTGGAGATCAGTCCTCACATGAAAATAGAATACTTACATAGTAATACAAAAATGATATACTGCTATACTACATAAAATGAGTAACATAGAAAATAATGAGCTAAAATTAGAGATATAACACTGTGTGTAGACACTCTTAGTACCTTAATAATATCATTGTAAATTCATGATGACTTAATTTTACTCTAAGTACCACATTTCGTTTAAATCTTTGCTTACAGAAGAAATACCTTAAGATTGAGTACTAACTTCTAATATTGAATCAAAAATGTCAATCCTATTGTTCCCTGCAGAGCTATATAATCAATAATATTCCTAGCTAATAAAAGTAATAGATATAATTTATTTCAACCTTAGATTAATATCTAAATGTTAAAAGTGCATACTGTTACTATGCGTTTTTACATATCTAAATATATCTATGCGCTTTTAATATTATCTAAATGTTAAAAGTGCATACTGTTTCTATGGTCCATCAAAAAATTAGCAGAAAACAGGTCCTACATAGTCTGCCTGTTTATGAAAACAATTTCAGTTAAAATGGAAAAAAAATGTGCATACTATAAACATTTCAATTAGAATATCACACCGATTTTCCTTTTCAATTGATTGTATTCTAAATTTTTTTTTTTTTTTTGGTCTTTTTGAGACAGGGTCTCCCTGTAGTCCAGGCTGTCCTGGAACTCACTCTGTAGA
This sequence comes from Rhizomys pruinosus, assembly GCA_009823505.1. Classification (NCBI taxonomy): domain Eukaryota; kingdom Metazoa; phylum Chordata; class Mammalia; order Rodentia; family Spalacidae; genus Rhizomys; species Rhizomys pruinosus. Next base: position 278,981 of record VZQC01005539.1, read on the forward strand.
CCATGCTGGCCTTGAGCTCACAAAGATCCGCCTGCCTCTGCCTCCCAAGTGCTAGGACTAAAGGCATGCACCACCACACCCGGCTTCTAACTTGGTTTTGAGAGGAAAAGTATACATGTGAAAAGATTTACCACAAAAAAAATAAAACAAGTGTAATGTTTCTGGTGGGAATACCTTGAAAATGGTGTTTGAAAGCTATATAAACCAATATGCATAGCTAATTAATATAAGACAAATTTATAAATTTGTCTTATATTAATAAATAAAGCTAATTAATATAAGACAAATTTATAAATTTTTGTTTGCTTTACCATGTTGCTGCTGCAGGATCTTAATGTGTGTCTTAGGCTGGCCACAAACTTGCCAAGTATTATCTCCTGCCTTAAACATCAGGACCAGGATTATGACTGTATAGGATCATGTCAGGGACTTTAGTCTTTTAAACAGTAATATATTATTCATAAATTTATTCACTGTGAGGTAAAAAGGATGATTATATATGTGGAACCTCAAAATTACTGTCTATTCATCTGGTCAAGCTCTCAAAAAGAGGCCTCAGGCCTTCTCATGAAGGTAAAGGTTATGAGGGTATATTTCTTTTTGTGTCACCCATAATATGACATTTGGATACATGAGGATCAATAGCCATTGTTTCCTCTTTCCAGCCTTTCTTCCAGCTAGAGTTCAAACCTATGGGAACTGTTCCTTTGGTGAACTGGAGTCAATCATTCTGTTTTGGGGTCTATTCCAGTTTCTCTACAGACTTCAGAAATCTCTAGATCTCTGAGATCATGTGTCCTTGCTTCCATGTAGTACATTCCTACAGGTGAAACATCTGTGACTCCAAATAGACCCAGTTCTCTCAGGAAGTAAAAGCCTGTTCTACTTACATGTCTGATACAAAAATCCCCAAGACTCAGAAGACTTACACTTACTTCTAACATTCCCTTCCATACAAGCACCTGTTCCTTAAAACACTCCAGGGTGTTGTGAATGAAAGTTCCTAGAAACATCCTGCATCTTGGACTGAACTTCCTGATAGACTAGCAAACTGATTAGCAGTTCAATGTCTGTAGAGAATTTGAAATGTGGCAGACTGAGAGCCTACTTGCAATTAATCTTGGGCCCTAGTTAGCCCCTAAACAGCCACTCCTTGCTGACTTCTTGTTCTCAGCTAGCATCCTATGACTAACAGGCAAAAACCTTTTGGAATATATTAACTTAGCAGACCACCAGGTCTCATCAATCAAACTCTAAGAATGTCATCAGATGGCAGCTGAGACTTAGAGTAGAAACCACCCCACTTTGCTCTGACCTGTGTAATAAATGTATCCACCAATGCATTTGAGAAGTGTCTTAATTTATAACTTCACTTTGTATCTTACTATAAAAATGTAATGCAACTGTTACCATGTTGGAACATGGAACTGGGGGTAAGTTGAATCTATGTTCCAGGGCATGGTCTCCAGAATAAACTATCTCTTAACCCCTTTGAGGTGAGAGTTGTGCTTTTGCATTGACAGTGAGATGAAATTTCAATAACATTTTTGAAGGAAAGAGGCCTTTGTTGCCAAGGTTGACCTTTAAACCTCGAGACCTAAAAGATCTTCCTTCCAGAGCCTTTGAACATTGGTAATTTCCTCTGAATGGAAACTCCCCTATAGGATGTAGGGTACATCGCAGAGCTTTTGTCCAAGACTTTTCTAAAATATTACACAGTAGTTAAAAGTAAAAGGCTGCTGTAACTTAGGCTTTCTGGATGCTTAACGACCATACTTAATGCCCATACAAATTTGGCCAAGGGTCTTAAGAGATAACTTTGTTCCTTGTCCTCAGAGGTCAACTAAGTCCCAGGGGACTATGCATGGGGGTATCTCTTGAAATGTCCTGCAAATGTGAGTCACCAGTCTTCCTCTGCAGGGAGGTATTGGAGATCCACTAATGGGACTTCAAACATTGTCTATAAAGAGGAAGGTCTGCTCATGCTTCAAAAAGGGAAGCTTGGTCTAGCAAGACCTGACTTTGTCCTCCAGTAGATGGAACTGATGATTGAAAAGCCAAAAGGAGCAAGGCTCCCAGCCCCCCCCCCAAAAAAATGTGACCCTTGAGGACCAGATCCTCAACTGACCTTGAGAAAACAAAAACCTTGGTTAATCTGGCCTAACTGTGTGGCCTTAAACATCCAAAAGGAAAGTATAACCAGAAATATAATAAATAGTAAGTACTGAGAAAATGTACTTCAGGTATAAAACTTGAGATCATAGAAAAAAAAAAAAAAGAGTAAAAAGCGTAAAAAAATAAAATAAAATAAAATAAAATAAAATAAAATAAGAGCACAGTTCTTTTGGCTGTCTTACTGTCAAGTGCAGCTACTCTGTGGCTGCCACTGCTTTTGCCATTCTTCAAAGACATGAGACACAGCTTTTCAACCTTCCAATATGGGCTGAAGACTCATGTCTCTCCAAGAAGCCTCCAAACCTTCAGTGCTAGGTGGGGACTGCTGAGACATCCAACCTATGGGCCTAGCTACTACTGGGGTTTCAGCCTCTTTAGAGTATAGACTGTCATTGTAGGACTATCCAGGCTGTATCATGGAGACCAGTACAGGTAGATCAAGAGAGGATGCGGTACATTTGATGACCATGGGAAGGGAAAAATCTCAGTGTGGAACACAAGGGCAGAAATGATGGTGGTTTGGGCTTGCCAAGGAGGAGACTTCAAACATGACATGTTTCAGCCTAATAAAGAAAAAAAAAAAACTCATAAGCTGAAGATGCTAAAACCTATGACATATGTGGCATGCATATGTGCATATTTTGGAATGATACATATTGGAAGGAATAACCAGAATAAGAACAAAAAAGACTGTGTAAAAGGACTGACTGAAAAGGTGAACTTCTACTCAAAACAGTAAACTTCTGCATTGAGAGCTTTGAGAGAGACTGAGGAAAGGATGAAAAACATTTTTGGCAGAATGCATGAGCACTGGGGGGGTGGAGGGGCAGGGAGGGGGGCACGGGTCTAGATTTGATTTGTAATTTTGTATGAAATGCACAGAGCTTCAATAAAATTTGGCTTTCAAAAAAAATCACATGTCTGGATAACCTGAAACTTCCATTATTATTGAAGACACTTCCTCAGCTTTACAGAAGAAATAACTTCTGAAGGAAGAGATCTTATAGGCTGAGCTTCACAGAGATCTCTCAGCCTTGTTGAACTGCAGGCAAGTTCTCTGGGTATGCAGGTTTCATGAGTTAGTTTTAGATAATTCTCCTGCTTTTGTGTATCCCTGGAAGATTTACTTCATACATGTTCTTGGCTGTAACCCCAATGAAAACTCAATGTTTCAACACTTTGAGCTTTGATGTAATCATTGTGCTGGTTTGCCCTGAGTTCATTTTCTTGGATAACTAGACAAGTATGCGCTGTGTCTCCCCAGGAAAAGGATCTTAGTTAACACTGGGAGTACAGGTATGTGTTACAAGGCCTAAGTGGATAACAATTTAAGGAGATCTGTGTTAGATCTGGGCTTCCCAGAATTCCAAGGGGCATGAAGATGTCCACTTCCTCCAGAAGCTGTCAACTTTCTGACCTCTTCCTCTTTACCTGAGGTACCACCCCATGGCTATAAATAGGTGTGCCTCAGTTGCCATCTTGTTTGATACTGCTGTCGGCACTACCCCACCATGCCAACAGGTAGCCCACCCTGGCAATTCCTGAAATAAATTATGTTCCCAGAGTGACTTAAGTCTCATGTGCCTGTTTTATATCAGGGCTTTGTGCTGTTATAACGTAACATAATGGTGCCTTGAACTCAGTGGAGGGTCCAGATTTTTTGATTGGGGGGACCACTCACCAGCTCTCCCCTGGAAAAGAACCAAACTTTTTCTTGCAAGCCCCTGGGTATTGCCAGAAACATATTTCTCTGGAGCACCAGTTTTCACATTTTACAATAAGGTAGCATTCTCTCTCTCTGCTCTTCCCCACTCTTTCTCCCTCTCTCTCTCTCCCCCTCTTCTGTCTGTCATGCTTTGTCCTTCCTCTCTCTTATTTTCTTCTTCTCAGCCTTAGCCCACATTTTTGAGCCCACCTTTTTGAACCTGCCATTTTGAACCTAATGAAACTTGCAGGCTATCTCATTGGGTTCCTGAGTCTGCCATGCTCCAAGCCTCTCTGCACTTTCCAGATGCAGAGAATGCACTCTTTAAGATGGCATTCCTTACTTGACCCCCTCTGTGTGTTCCTGGGATTCCCAGTCTACAGGCATGTGTGTTCTGTGTAAGAAAGTACTCAAATACTCAAATACTTGCTTTCCTCCCCCACCCCACATGCCTAGATTGGCTCTGATATCTCTGTCTATTATTATCAACTCACCTCACCTCACAACCTTAACATATTTCTACAGTAAAAGACTGAAACCTGAAATCCAAGCCTTTTTTTCTTTTCTTTACTGTGTCTTTTCCCGGCTCATTCAAAGTGAGGCTGTGCCTGCACAATGCCCCATTTCCATGATAGCTGTGCTAAATCACACCCACTCTTTCACAGTGGCCATCTTGGCTATGTTTACCACACCCACTCCTTAACCACACCCACTCCTCAGCCACCATCTTGTCTATGTGGCAGGAACACCTTATTGGAAACTTAAATTTACATTGAAGCTTATAACAACTAATGCCATGTTCTAATTCTTTTACAATTTATTTAATGGCATGTTCTGATCCTTTCACAATTTTGGTTTTTGGGTTTTATATTGGATTATTTTAAAAAAGCAATTGAGATTCAATTAACACATTTTTATGTTAGAGAAACAGAGGTTTGTTTTTACTCATATTTCATTTGTTTCAAAATAAAATAAAATTTACATAATATTTTACTTTTAGATGGATTGTTAATTTTTTTGTACAGGCTTTTTGTTTGATTTTTTTACATCATCTGGCTTTTTAACAAATGCTGGTTTTGTTTTTTATATTTTTGTTTACAAGACTTTTACATGTTTTTAAGGGATTATTTCAGATTTTTGGCATTTTCCATTTCATCAGTTTTCTTTAAAAATCCCATTTTATTTGGAAATCCAATTTTGTGTCTGCTCCTGCATACAAGCCTCAGTATCTGAGATTAAGAAGATGTGTCCACCACACCCCATCCCACCTGGCATCCAGATCTTGCCACAGGCAATAAAGTTTCACCTGGCTGCCTCTCCTTAAGGAAGGGACTTTTGTGTTTTCCTCTAATAATAAGTTTATTCTCATTAAATTAGCAAGTAAGCCCAGTTGGAGACAGGCAAGCCACAAGAGCCAGATCCACCTGCCTGACCACATGCCTGTAATCCTGCGCACATGAGTGTGTGTGTGTGTGTGTGTGTGTGTGTGTGTGTGTTGCAAAGCACAATATGGGCACACAGGCTGTTTCCACCTGAGTAGAGTCTTAAACTCTAAATGATGCCATGTAAATGTGATGATTAAAATTAATGGTTCCACAGCCCTGCACAATGACTGACAACTTTAGATTTAGGTGTGCAGTGTATCAGGAAACTGAGAACTTTCTGTGCTTTAAAATCAAGTTATTCTGGGCACAGATTCCAAGCTATGACATTTTAGAAAACAAAACAAACAAAATTATAAGAAGGGATTTCTGATTTTCCAGAGTTAATAGATACAATTAAGACTTGTGCACATCCAACTGGTCTGTGTATTATAACTGTTTTCCAATGTGTTTTTGATAGTCATGTAACTGTCATGTGTCCATATTCTCTGTGTGTTAATTTCTGTCAAAACAAAGTGACCACTCCAAACTTCTTTCATTCTATATTGTGCACACACACACACACAAAAAAATTAAGTTTACTTTTGTCATGCCTCTTACATATTTTTTAAAAGGTCTGATTTGAACCCGGCTTCCTGTTTCTACACTGGTTTTCCAAATATTTTATTTATCTGTACAAATTATTTTCTTCACAGTATTGTAACTAAAGTTTCCTTTCCAGTTTTTCTTGTTTCCAGACCTCTATGACCTGATTTTTGACCCTTAAGTGTTCGCTAACAGATTTTCTTTTCTTTTCTTTTCTTTTCTTTTCTTTTCTTTTCTTTTCTTTTTTTTTTCCTTTCCTTTCCTTTTCTTTTCCTTTCTTTTCTTTTCTTTTCTCCTACTTACTCAGGCTTCTGACAGCTGTGCCACCCTCCCTCTAACCAAAAACCAAGTTAAAAATCCCTAGATTCATTCATACTGTGGCACTTGGACAGTAGCACATGGCTTTTCCTAGATACCTATAAACTGCAATCTCTTCCTTCCAATGAAACAGCTTACATGATTTGGGTACTGTCAGTTATTAAATTGTCTTGGTTTTATACTGCCTTGATAGGGCTACATGTCTCTCTCTCTCTCTCTCTCTCTCTCTATATATATATATATATATATATATATATAGAGAGAGAGAGAGAGAGAGAGACTATATATATATATATAGAAAGAGAGAGAGACTATATATATATATATATAACTATATATAACTATAACTATAACTATAACTATATATATATATATAGTTACTGCTAGATATGTAATTCTATTTTCCATCACTTATTAAAATGTTTCAATAAGATCATAGTTTTAGAACCAAAGGTACAATTCTTCAATTCCAGCATGATAAGGAAACTGTATTAGCCATCTCAGCCTTGGCAGTGCAATTAATTAGGGCTGCATGCTTTAAATATTTCTAAAGATTTTTTTTCAATGTTTGTGACTGTTCCGTACAAACACTAGGACACATTATCTTGTATGAATTTGTGGATAAATGTATGTATGTATGTGTATGATATTGTTAACAATGCTGTAATGTAGTTACAGCTTATTAAGATCTGTTTGTGTATGATAGCAATGTATATGCCTCTGCTCAATACAAACTTTATAAACTGCCATCACCAAATTTAATTATTAGAACCTTATTTATAAGTGCATGTATGAAGTACTGTTCACTTTTAAGAATTCTATAATGTAGTTATAGAATATACAAGAAATTGTGCTCCACAGCTGGAGAATCTCAGTACTGTGCAACCTGCAGAAAATCCCCTTGCAATTACTACATACCGTGTTATAGCCTCAGGTGAAGCAGACTTATACAAATATTGAGTTACCTATACATACAAAGACTGTTTTATATATCTATTATATATTGCACATGTCACTTTTACTATTTTTTTTTTTTAACAAATCTCGGCCCGTGTTCCCGCCCAAATGGGCGGGAACACTTTTACTATTTTTATGAAAAATTAGGTTTTACTTCTGGGGACCATGTAGGACAGTCTGAATGAAACCACTTTGGGTGAGCTTAAGCAGTTCCTGTTTGCTGCAGGTATGTGATAATGTGCAACCCCCCCTTTCCTTCTCAAAGGTATAATTCAAAATCTGGGAACAAGTGACATGGCCTTCATTTGAGATAGTCCTAGAAGATATTGGTTTTATTTGCTTTATTATCTTGGTTTGTTTCATAGACTATGTTAATTTATTTTGCCTTTCATGGCTTAAATACATTCTACTTTGAGTACCTAAATGGCCTTTATAAACCTTAAAGAACAAATTGTAGGCTTTCCTAGATAGGTTTAATGTCAGCTTGATATGCCTAGGCTAAGAAATTTCAATAATTGCCTTCATTGGACTGGCCTGGGCCCACTGTGGGCAATGACATTCTTGGCCAGATATTTCTATGTTATATACAATAGGCTGAAAATGAGCCAGCAACACAAGCCAGTAAGTAGCATCCTTTCCTAACTTGTGCTGCAGTTACTACCATGAGGCTCCTACCATGAGCTCTTATGAGTAGAGTGTTTTGCCATACCAATTAAGAATTTATTGAGGGTGCTTAAGTCAATGTTCAAGCTTTTCTTAGGTGTTATATAGTAATTAAAATACCAAATTCATTCAAATGATCCTCTTGGAGGTTTAGTAACCACACTTAAAACTCCCATCTGATTTGCCAAGAGGGATTTGAAGGGACAATCTTTTGACCCTTACCCTCTAAGGTCAATTTAAGTCCTAGTGTTCTACGTGGGCACCTTTCTACATGTCCTATGGCAGTGAGTCACCAATAATCCCTGGCCAGGTAGGTCTTAGAGATTCACTTAAAAGGACTTCATCCAGCCAGTGTCCATTCAAGGGAGGAAAGTCAATATACAGGAGAAACTCATGCTTTAAAAGGAATCTAGGTTTGAGCAAGTCCTGACTTTGTCCTCACATAGATGGAACTGGTGAAAAGAACCAGGTGCAAGGCCTGATTGACGCCCCCACCCCTAAGGACCAAAACCTTAACTGACCTTAACATCAAAAGTAATTTAATTTATCTGAGTTAACTGTGTTGTTTTAAACACCCCAACAGGAAACTATAATCAATAAAAGAGACAATGAAATAACTTATTACCAGAGAGATAAGTGAGAAACTTATTGTGCCAAGTTAGAAACCTACTGTGTCATGTGAGAAAATATCTCAGAGATAGGCGACAGATTTACTGTCCCATACCAGAAAATACCACCTTTTATATTCTCATGGTTATGCTAACTCTCATTCTGGGAGCTGCGTACTAAAACTGGCCCTCATTCTAGAGCTCTGTGTAGTAAAACTTTTTTCAATTCCTCAGAAATTGAGCACAGGTCCTCTCTCCCTCTGGAGATCCTAGACAGGGACCCTCCAATTTCTAATCCACCAAGTACCCCCCCATGGTAATGTGAAGTCCCTACACTGGTATACTCTTATAAGAGTCAACCAGCTTGTCTTTTCAGTTGCAGAGAAAATGTCCACTAACTACTGGCCACTGTCAATCTGTACCAAAGCCACCAGGCACCCAGAGCATCCAAGTTGGGAAACCAGATTCTAACCCTTCAGCCTGACACCTGTTCTCCTGAGACTTTGTCCCCCATCACCTCTGAAGAAGATACAGAAGAGAGAACAGTGTCTCATTCACTTAACATAATCAAAAGGCTCGAATGTTAGATCTGGGCTTCCCAGAATTCCAAGGTACTCAAAGATGTCCACTTCCTCTAGAGGCTGTCAACCTTCTGACCTCTTCCCCTGTACCTGAGGTCTTGCCCCATGACTATAAACGTGTGTGCCTCAGTATCCATCTTTTTTTGCTACTGCTTTTGACACTACTCCACCACGAGCTAACAGGTAGCCCACCTTGGCAATTCCTGAAGTAAATTATGTTCCCGGAGTGACTTAAGTACTCACATGCCTGTTTTTTATTGGGGTTTGCACCGTTATAATCTAACAATATATACATTATATCTTGCTATATATTGTTGCAGAAAGCTAGCTGTTTGTTTAATGATTATAGAGGAATGCATTTACGCTCTACCCTTATTAAAAAAAAAAAAAAAGAGAGAGAGAAAAGTAAACTTTATGCTTTGACTTTCCAAGCCTATATTATCTAGTAAGGGCACTGTCACCTGTTATAAGGTACCTTTAAATCTCTATGTATATACTTTAAGAAGTTTCTATAGTTTTAGTTTTCCATGTTTTTTCCATCTCCTAGGGACTGTACACACCCTGAGACAGATTTCACAGACTGGTGTCTCCTTGGAAGCCTCTGTCCAGTCAAGCCCTGGCCAACTACTTGATACTCTCTTTACAGGTTTGTGAGACAACCTGAGAACCCTATTGCAACCAGATCCCTGCTACCACTCACACACAAGCCTGATGGGCTTAACACACACACACACACACACACACACACACACGAATAATAATCGATCCTGGAAATCTCGTCAGATGGTCATGAAGTTTCAATTTATTACAGGCTGTGAATCACTTTTATAAGCAAATGACATCATCTCTCAGAGCCAATCACAGACCCCAGTCTCATGTCCCTGTATGCTGCTTCCCTAACTAGCATCATATGCCTGGGCCATGATATGGTCCCTCATGGTGCAGGGTCAGAGGACCCAAAGGACTTCCAAGTTGTGTCCTGAGAGATGCTATCTGAATCCTAGCCCTTAAATAAAACTGGATATTCCCACAAGCATGCACTAGTCTCAGAGAGAACATGCATTGGATTCTGAGAGCATGCATTATACTCTGAGAGAGAGCATGAGCTAGACTCTGAGAGAGAGAGAGAGCATGTGCTAGCCTCTGAGAGAACATGCACTAGACTCTGAAGGAGAACATGAGCTAGACTCTGAGAGAGAACATGCACTAGACTCTGAGAGACAGCATGCACTAGATTCTGAGAGACACCATGCATTGGACTCTGAGAGAGAGAGTGCACTAGACTCTGAGAGAGACAAGGCACTAGATGCCAAGAGAGCATGCACTAGACTCTGAGAGAAAATGCATTAGAGTAAGAGAGAACAAGCAGCTAGACACTGAGAGAAAACATGCACTAGACTCCAAGAGAGAACATGTACTATACTCTGAGAAAGACCATGCACTAGACCCTGAGAGACATCATGCACTAGACTCTGAGATAACATGCATTAGAATCTGAGAGAACAAGCACTAGACTCTGAGAGATAACATACACTGGACTGGGAGAGAGAGCATGCACTAGACTCTCAGAGAGACCATGCACTAGACTCTCAGAGAGGCTATACATACACCAGACTCTGAGAGAGACCATGCACTAGACCCTGAAAGGCAGCATGCACTAGATTCTGAGAGAGCATGCATTAGAGTCTGAGAGAACAAGCACTAGACTCAGAGACATCATGCACTTGACTCTGAGAGAGAGAATGTACTAGTCTCTGTGAGACAGCATGTACTAGACTCTGAGAGAGATCATGCAATAGACTCTGAGAGACAGCATGCAGTAGACACTGAGAGAAAGCATGCACTAGATTCTAGGAGAGACCATGCACTAGACCCTGAGAGACAGCATGCACTAGATGCTGAGAGAACATGCATTAGAGTCTGAGGGGACAAGCACTAGACTCTGAGAGACAGCAGGCATTAAACTCTGAGAGAGAACATGCACTAGACTCTGAAAGACAGCACACACTAGACTCTTGAGAGAGAGTGCATGCACTAGACTCTGAGGGAGAGCATGTGCTAGAATTTGAGAGCATGCACTAGCCTCTGAGTGACAGCATGCACTGGACTCTGAGAGACAGCATGTACTGGAGTTTAATGTCTTTGAGTCACATGTGACCGCATTCCACATGCTGTTTGTCTCTCCCTGGTAGCTTCAAGGCTGTCCTGCCTGCAGGCCAACAGCCTCTTGGCTTAGATCTGGCAAAGGGAGGGGAGGGGGAAACTGCAGGAGATCACCCATGGAAAATGAACAGACTCATACACAGAGTGATACCGGTGATGTTTATATATTGAAGGCTACTGTGCTCTGGGCAAGGAAATGGGGGCAGGATGGAGGGGAAGGTGAGCCACCTTGGCTCCTATTGGGGGGCTGGAGATCTGCTGTTTGTGCAAGAAGTAAACTAGAGGTGTGACATTCTGCTCAGTGCATCAAGAGAAGGTGCCATCTGGTCCTGGAAATTTGTAGAGATAGGCGAAATTTCTGACGCTACAGCTACAGATAACTCACAGAGGCAACTGAATGCCCACAGAGATATCAGATAACTCTCCTCAGAGGTCTTATGGGACAAGTCTTACAAGTTCTTGCCTCAAGCCAGGCAAAGTTTCATTCCTACAGCCCCTCCTTTTTTTTTTTTTTTTTTTTTTTTTTGTTTAATTAAAAAATTAAAATGGAGCAGTGATGACAAAGTCCCCTATGGGGTCCCCTGAGATGGTGTTTTATTAGACTAAAACAGTACGAGCTGCAACCTCAGTGAGAGTCTTAATTCAGTTTTTGATAAACCAGAGAACACAGGGTGCGATAGTGAGGAGAACTCCTAGGTTGAAAATGGGTCCCGGGTAATCAGGGTGTTGGAAAATTATGGGACAGAAACTTGTTGGGAGTACTTTGTGTGGAGTTCTTTCCTGAGGTCCTATAGGGTTTTAATATTTTGCTGGACAATACCAGACTCATTAAAACAACACTCCTCCCCCAGGAACGCACAGTTTCCCCCATTTTCTGCAGTTAATAAGTCCAGGGCTTGCTGGTTCTGCATCACCACCTTGGCCATAGAATTTATCTGTCTCTGGAGTGATTCAAGGCTATTCATCATGGACGCTATTGCCTCATCAAGCTTATTTTGGAAGTCTGCTTCCAAGATAGAAACACTTGCAAGGGCTCCTCCTGCAGTTCCCATCACTGCCATAGAGAAAATGATGCCTAGGCTGATCAGAAGTGGGATGAATATCTCTCTCTTTTGATAGTCTGCGTCAGGTGATGGCATCAAAGCGACTTCCTCCTTCTCATAAAGGAAGAGCTGGGGAGTGATAATTGCAGACAGGCATATTCCAGAACCAGTAGCATTTGCACAGAGAGAAGCAGTATCATTACATGAGAGAAAAAAAATGGGGATTTGAGACGCAGAGTCTTTTTGAGAGGAACACTTTAGAAGCACCTGGGGTCTAGGGTTGCTGCATATCTCACTAAACAAATAGGAAGTGTAGTGAGTTGGTCAAAGAGAGAAATGCCATGAAACACCAGCTCTGTCTCCCCTAGGGGCAGATTCTTGTAGAAAGGCATTAGAAGGAATGGCAGTGAAAAGAGGGCATGTAAGGGATGCACAGAAAAACATTGGGAGACATTGGGGTGGGTGGTGTAGTTAAGGAGATCTCTGGCATATTCAATGTACTGGGGCCATGTTACAGTGGACTGCAACTTTCCTTCCATTTTGGATTCCTGTAACAGAATGTGGGATTGCATAAGGATGGGCTGAGGAGCTCAAACAAGCTGGTGAGAGCTGAGGATATCCACCCAAGTGTACCAGGTGTTGCTGTAAGAGTAGAGCTTTCCCTGCACTCCAGCTCTCCAGCAGTCACTCCAGGGGTCCTGTATGTTAATTTTAAACTGGTTATTTTGGATTTTGAACAGGATTCTTGGGCTGTGAAAACTCTCCAACCTGCAAGACCAGAATCTGCAACCACTTTAAGTATCAGCTTCCTGCAAACACTGTCCTTTGTTAAGAGGGGCGAAGCAGATAAAGGGTGCCTGAGAGGTACTGGTGGAATTGGGAAACACAGTGATTGTGATTGCCTTGATGCAGCCTTGCCAAGAACAGTCGCTGGTTCCAATGACCTGATTTCTTCCTTCTCAAGTTTCTCTGACAAAGAAACCAAAGAACCACCAGACATGGATCCAAGTCAGTGGTCTGTCGGCAGGCTGGGCAGAGGCAGAGTTAGTTTGAACTCTTATTAGAGCAGCTAAAATGATGGCAGACAGGGGTGCTGAGGGGTTGACACATGGACTTTGCAGAAGTAAGGAGTTGGTCAAGTTTCTTTCATGTTATATTATTTGGGTTCTGGGAGTGTCTTCTCCTCTTTCTCCTCTTCTTCCCATCCAAGAGTGACAGGTGTGCCATATTTTTGGTCGGTGGGAAGGAATCTGACATTTCTGGCTGGAATCCAAATGGGTCTCAGACAATCCTGTTTGAAGATGCAAACAAAGCCTCTCCCAGTTGTTAACAGTGGATCAGGTCCTTTCCACTGACTGTCTAGGGGATCTTTCCACCTGACAAGTATTTTAGGAGCAGTGCTTGGTGTCTGCCAATGTTTGACTATGGCTGGACATTTTGAATCCCTATAAATGTTAAAGAGGTTGATATTTGACAATGACAGGATCAGCTGGATGTTAGGAGGGTATCTGCCCAACTTTTGTTTTAATAATTGATTTTTTAGGACCTGATGGGTCTGTTCTATGACGCCTTGTCCCTGTGCATTATGAGTGATACCTGTATGATGTGCAATATTCCATAACTGAGAAAATGATTTAAAGTGAGAGCTAGCAAATGCTGGCTGAATGTCCATTTTAAACTGTTTGGGAATGCCCATGGTGGCAAAGGTAGAGAGGAGGTGGGCAGTGAGGTCCTTGGCTCTCTCCCATGTGGGCAGTAGCCCAAATAAATTTGGAATAAGAGTCTATGGTGACAAAGACATATTTTTGTTTTCCAATGGAAACTATGTGTGTAACATCAGTTTGCCAGAGAGCAGTAGCTTTTAACACCCTGAGGTTAGCTCATAAATCCTGTAACACTGGTGTTTTTATCAAAGAAGAACAGGAGGAACAAGTTCTAAAGATTAGCTGAAGTTGGGCTGAGAGAATTTCAGGAAAGTGAGTGTGGAGGCCCTTTAGGTTAACATGGGTGATGGAGTGGAATTTTTCTGCTTCAGAGAGGGACAGAACATAGATCCCTGTGGAGGAGATTCAGTCTGCAAGAGAGTTGCCTTCATAAAGAGGACCTGGCAGAAACCTGTGGGCGTGGATCATTTTTTTGTAAGAGGGATGATACAGCAATGAGAAGAGGGGAGAAGGAATTTTTGTCTAATTGGACAAAGGATCTGGATAGCCAGGGAAGTAGATTGATCACATATATACTGTCTGAGAAGAGATTAACAGACCTGTTAGTTTCTTCGAGAGCTAGATAAACAGCATAGAGTTCCTTGTACTCTGAGAGAGAGCATGCAGTAGACTCTGAGAGACCATTCCCTAGACTCTGAGAGAGACCATGTCCTACACTCTGAGAAAGACCATGCACTAGACCCTGAGATACAGCATGCACTAGACTCTGAGAGAGCATGCATTAGAGTCTGAGAGAACAAGCAATAGACTCTGAGAGGCAACATGCATTAGACTCTGAGAGACAGCACCCATTAGACTATGAGAGAGAACATGCACTAAACTCTGAGAGACAGCACACACTAGATGAGAGAGAGAGAGAGAGAGAGAGAGAGAGAGAGAGAGAGAGAGAGAGAGAATGCAATAGACTGAGTAGAGAATCTATTGCAAGAGACCATGGACTACTCTGAGAGAGAGCATGAGCTAGACTCTGGGAGAGAGTATGCACTAGACTCTGAGAGACAGCATGCACTAGACTCTGAGAGATAGCATTCCCTGGACTCTAAGAGAGACAATGCACTAGAATATGAGAGAGCATGGACTAGACAATGAGAGAGAGCATGCACTGGACCCTGAGAGACAGCATGCACTAGACTTTGAGAGAGCATGCATTAGAATCTGAGAGAACAAACACTAGACTCAGAGAGAGAGAGAGAGAGAGAGAGAGAGAGAGAGAGAGAATGTACTAGACTCTGTGAGACACCATGCACTAGACCCTGAGAGACAGCATGCACTAGACTCTGAGAGAGCACACAATAGAGTCTGAGAGAACAAGCACTAGACTCTGAGAGACAGCACACAGTAGGCTCTTGAGAGAGAGCATGCACTAGACTCTGAGAGGCAGCATGCACTAAACTCTGAGAGACAGCATGTGCTGGACTCTGAGAGGCAACATGCATAGACTCTGAGAGACAGCATGTGCTGGACTCTCAGAGAGAGCATGCAGTAGACTCTGAGAGAGCATGCAATTGACTCTGAGAGAGACCATGCAATATACCCTGACAGCATGTACTACTCTGAGAAATAGCATGTACTAGGCTCTGAGAGAGAGCATGCACTAGACTCTGAGAGAGAGCATGCACTAGACTCTGAGAGAGAGCATGCACTAGACTCTGAGAGAGAGCATGCACTAGACTCTGAGAGAGAGCATGCACTAGACTCTGAGAGAGAGCATGCACTAGACTCTGAGAGAGAGCATGCACTAGACTCTGAGAGAGAGGATACACTAGATTCTGAGAGAGAGAGCATGCACTAAGCTTTGAGGGAGAACATGAGCTAGACTTTGAGAGAGAGCTTGAGCTAGACTTTTAGAGAGAGACCATGCACTAGACTCTGAGAGACAGCATGTGTAGGAATGAAACTTTGCCTGGCTCGAGGTAAGGACCTGTAAGACCTGTCCCACAAAACTTCTGAGAGTTATCTGATATCTCTGTGTGCATTCAGTTGTCTCTGTGAGTTATCTATAGCTCTGGAAGGTCTGGGATATTGCAGTGTTTGTTTGCCTCGCCTATCTCTGCAAAGTTCCAGAACTGGATGTCCCCTTCCCTTGAGGTATTGAGCAGAATGTCACACCTCTAGTTTACCTGGTGCACAGGTAAACTAGAGGTGTGACATTTACAGGAGCTCTGCACCCCCCCCAGTAAGAGACAAAGTGGCTTGCCCCTCCCTTCTGCCTGCCTCCAACTCCCTGGCCCAGAGCACAGTAACTTTTGGTATATGGACACACTGCTGGCATGAATAAATGAGAGATTATCTCCCAGAATTTCTCTGAGTCCATGTCTTTCTTTCTCTTATTTTATCCAGTGAATTTCTTGAGGTCCTCTCCCCTTTCCTTGCCAGAGCTAAGCCTAGAGACTGTCAGCCTGCAGGCAGGGGACATCCTTGAATCTTGCAGTCCTGAGGGACAGCCAGTCTGGTTCTAGAAGGGAAGAATATCATGTGAATTGTGGCCATGAGTGATGATAAAAATGACAGAAAATTGGCACCCAACATGGGGCTTGGACGCTCCACCAGCAGAAGGAAAAAAGTTATTTCCACTGGTTATCTCTCTCCCAGCTCTCTTTCACCCTATGAGAGGGGAAAATCTCAGAGGGTTTTACTGTAAAGAAAGAGGTATTCCCCCAATAGAAGGATCAGAGTAGTGGACAGGCTTCAGCCCATCTCTGTGGAAAAACTCTTCCATGAGAGATTAGTCTTTGATCTGTTCTTCCCCTACAGAATTTCTCTTCTGTTCGGCCAGGCTGTGGCCTATCTCCATGGAAAAATTATCTATTCCCCGAGAGATTAATCTTTGAACTCTCTTTTTCCCTAACAATTAGCATTTCCTGCCTTTCTTTATCATGGAAAACAAACAGGCATGCCAGAAGACCCAATGGAAACAAAACAGATTCATCAAAACATCCAAACAGCTGTGGTGATGATTCTGCTGCAGTCCGAGCAGGCGGCCCGGCAGTCCAGCATAAGGCTGTGTTGGGACCCAGAGCACAGAAACAATCCTCGCTCAGCCTTGCACCTCTGCACATCCGTAGCTGCCCACTCAGCATGTGCTGCAACTCATCCCTCCCTCTCATTCTCAGCCACTTTCTTTCAAAGGGCCAGGAGCACCTTCACCTTTAGCTAATTCCCTCTCTGCCACACAAAAGACCATGCCAGATAAGGGATAACCAAGACCTTCATTTGCAGGCATTTCACATTAATGGAGCCTCAACTCGGAGCTGCAAAAATTAATAACTGAAATCATTTCTCAGGAAAGAAAAAGCCACCATGCTCAAGAGCAAAACTACTTTCCCAGAGTTCCTTGGGCCATTTTTAAATTTCTTTTCCTTCCAGGATAAAAAAACTACATTTCCCAAGGTGCTTCACACCGATTGGAATGTTTCAGTATGGTTCCAGGTCTTTGTGATTCAGGCTTTTCCAAAAGATATTCAAAGAAAATGTACCTTTAAACTTTATTGTGTTCTTTCTCATGATACTTGTTCAGAATTAAGGTAATTGTACTGCTCCTTGAAGATCAATTTTTATCTTCCGATAATATATTTTAAAATGGCCATTTAAAATCTGTTAAGTTAAATTCTATCTCAAGCATGCTTCTCTAAATCTGGTACATGGGTACCCAGAAACATATTTAAATAAGTTGTGTACAACTCATCAAAATCCTAGGCGTTTCAAGGCCAATCAATCAATTAAGGATCTGAAACTATTCTAAAATTAATTAATAAAAAAGGTCTTAAACAATCTTGGAGACTTTTAGATTTGTCATTACCATTTTTAAAATTCACAGGCTCCTGAACCACGTGGTTTTGTAATCTATTGACAAGTAAAAATCATCTTAATCCGTGTCTGTCAACATTTAATACCATTATATTTCATTTTTTAAATTAATTTTATTTATTCCTGTATGTGTGTGAATGTACTGCCTGCATGCAAGTTTGTGCACCCCTGTCGTGCAATGCCATGGAGGTAAGAAGAGGGTGTCGGATTCCCCTGGAACTGGAGTTCTCCTGGAATTGGAGTTTCAGACGGTTCTCGGCAGCCATGTGGGTGCTGGGGATCAAACCCAGGTCCTCTGTAAGACCGGTCAGTGCTCTTAACCACTAGGCCATCTCTCCAGGCCCAGTACCATTATATTTCAGAAAAACAACTTTGTATAAAGATTATCAAGCCAGCTTGGTCTAACAAAAATTAATTAAGCTGTGTGTGGTGGTGCATGCCTTTAATCCTAGCACTTGGAAGGCAGAGGCAGGCGGATCTTTGTGAGTTCAAGGCCAACCTGGTGTACAGAGTGAGTTCCAGGACAGCAGGGGCTACAGGGAGACCCTGTCTCGAAAAGACAAAAAAACCCCAAGAGATTCTTCACAGGCTTGGAAACAAAAGTCCTTAAATTCATTTGGAAAAACAAAAGACCCCGAATAGCCAAAACAACCCTGAGTGAAAAGAGCTACACAGGGGAATCTCTATACTAGACTTCAAACTATATTACAGGGCTATAGTCATAAAAACAGCCTGGTACTGGCACAAAAACAGACCTGTTGACCAATGGAACAAAACCGAAGATCCAAACCTGAGCACATACAATTTCAGCCATCTTATAACTGACAAGGGGGCCAAGAAGACACAATGGAGAAAAGACAGCATCTTCAGCAAGTGGTGTTGGCAAAACTGGATCATCATCTGTAGGAGAATGAAATTAAACCCCTACCTCTCACCCTGTACAAAAGTCAACTCCAGATGGATCAAAGACCTCAACGTGAAACCCCAAACTCTGAAGG
>VZQC01005539.1:302653-373365 GCA_009823505.1 Rhizomys pruinosus
TTTTTTATTAATTTTATTTCTTTCTGTATGTGTATGAATATACTGTCTGCATGCAAGTCTGTGCACCCATGTCATGCAATGCCGCGGAGGTCAGAGAGGGTGTCGGATTCCCCTGGAACTGGAGTTCTCCTGGAATTGGAGTTTCAGACGGTTCTTGGCCGCCATGTGAGTGCTGGGGATTGAACCCGGGTCCTCTGCAAGAGCGGTCGGTGCTCTTAACCGCTAGGCCATCTCTCCAGCCCCTAGTTCTTAAGATAAAGTCAGACAGGGGTTCCTCAGGTTTTTGCCTAGGAGCTATCAAGGAGGAATTGGCCAGGGATTCAGTGGGTGGTTTAATTCAATGCCAGGCCTGTAGGGCGAAAAGGAAGACCTGGTCAAAGTACCCTGGGGTCAGTCGGGCCTGCTGCATCCCTGCGCTAAAATCTCCTTCTCCAAAGACCTGTCATAAGCCTAGTGTATATTAGGTTGCCCTTGATTTCTCCAAACCTGTTGGAGACATTCATTTCTGTACAGTGCTTTCCATTTTAAAAATAGGGGACCTTGAAGTGAAGATCTACATATATCTCTCCAGTCCTGGCGATTGTTAAGAGAAGCTCAAAAGCTCTGGAGAATGGACTTTGACCATGGTGCCTGGACACCATCCTCTGACTGCTTGCCTGAGTTCTTTCAAATCCCTTGCCTGTTATGGGTACCAATTTAGAGGATGACCCTGATTTGGAGCTACTTTAACTAATGGGGAACACCTGTAATTGAAGATCTGGGTTATCCCAAATCTGGCACAGTTTTTCTGTAGCAGAGAGGGAAGAGGTTGAGGGTGAAGGTGTTCCTGGCTCCTTGAGAGGGAGTGCCTGATAATTAGGGGAAAGGTTAACACCAGCCTCTTGGATGTTTTGATTATCCTGTTCTATTTTTACTGGGTCTGGAGCCTGGGGGCTTTCAGAGGGAATTTTATTGGGTCTCTTGAGGGGAGTTTTAGCAGGTTCTGTGGAGGAAGGCATCTGCATTTTAATT
Source organism: Rhizomys pruinosus (assembly GCA_009823505.1). NCBI lineage: Eukaryota > Metazoa > Chordata > Mammalia > Rodentia > Spalacidae > Rhizomys > Rhizomys pruinosus. Next base: position 303,665 of record VZQC01005539.1, read on the forward strand.
TTGTTGTTTTCCTTTTCTGATGTGGTTTGGTGAGTAGGCCCTAAGCATTGTCTCACCGTGGTTAGTAGTGGCAAGAATGTGAGAGATGCTGGAGCATTTTCTTGCTGTCTAGCATTCTGTGCCACACGTATCCAGGATTCTGAACTCCATAAGTCTTCAGGGGATATCCACGGGGCAATATTAAGAATCTCACTCCAGGGGCTGGAGGGATGGCCTAGCGGTTAAGAGCGCTGACCGCTCTTGAAGAGGAGCCAGGTTCGATCCCCAGCACCCACATGGCGGCTGAGAACCATCTGTGACTCCAGTCCCAGGAGAACTCCAGTTCCAGGGGAATCCGAGACCCTCTTCTGACCTCCGCGGCATCGCACGACACGGGTGCGCAGACCTGCATGCAGACAATACATTCATACACATAAAAATAAATAAATAATAAAAAAAAAATTTTTTAAAAAAAAATTAAATAAATAAATAAAAATAAATAAATAAAAGTACTGCCAAAGTCTACTTTAGAAGTAGATGCATGGGCTGGAGAGATGGCCTAGTGGTTAAGAGTGCTGACACTGCTCTTACAGAGGACCCAGGTTCTATCCCCAGCACCCACATGGTGGCTGAGAACTGTCTGTAACTCCAGTTCCAGGGGAATCTGACACCGTCTTCTGACCTCCGTGTCATTGCACGACACTGGTGCACAAATCTACATGCNTAGTGGTTAGAGAAAGAGACAGTTCAAAAGACTAACCTCAGGGGAAGAGAGAATTCCATGCCGATGCGCCAAGCTGGCTGTGTAGAGGACAGAGACTTAAAGCAGATTCAAAGATTAATCTCTCATCAGAAAAGAGTTAAATTCCATGGAGATATACCATAGCTGGTGGTGACTACCCTGATTTGGGGAGGTATCGCCTTGTCTCTATGGTAAAATCCTCTGAGATTTCCCTCATGTTGGGGAAATCAAGGGCTAAGAGAGCCTGAGGAATACTTTGTTTCCTTCTTCCTTTGTTGGATAGTCAAGACCCTCATTGTCAGTGCCAGTTGTCATTGTTCAGTGTCTTTGACACACGCTGTTCTTCCTTTCCTGGCTCAGCTCCAGGAACTGTCTCCTGCCTGCAGGTGGACAGTCTCTAGGCTTCACCCTTGCAAGAAGGGGTGAGGGAAACCACAGGAGATCACCCATGGAAATGAGTGGACTCACATGCAGAGAGCCGGGGTGATAATAACTCCATTTATTTTCTGTCAGTGAGGTCTATATGTTGAAGGTTATTGTGCTCTGGGCAAGGAAGTGGGGTTAGGCTGCAGAGCTCTGGTTTGTGCAACAGGTAACTAGAGGTGTGAAATTTTGCTCAATGCCTCAAGGGAAGGGGCCTGGAACTTTGCAGAGATAGGGTGAAGCAAGAGTCATTGTAATATCCTGAATCTTCCTGCTACAGATAACTCTGAATGCCTACAGAGATATCAGATAATCTGAGAACTTCCAGGACAGGTCTTCTAAGTTCTTGTTTCAAGCCACACACAAAGTTTCATTCCCACAGGTTGCAGCCATAAATGATGATAGAAATGACCGACAAGCATGCACTGGACTCTGAGAGAGAGAATGCAGTAGACTCTGAGAGAGAGCATGCACTAGACTCTGAGAGAGACCATGCCCTTGACTCTGAGAGAGCATGCCCTAGATTCTGAGAGAGACTATGCACTAGACTCTGAGTGAGCATGCATTAGAGTCTGAGAGAACTAGCACTAGACTCTTAGAGACAACATGCACTAGACTCTGAGAGAGAGCATGCAATAAACTCTGAGAGACAGCAAGTAGTAGACTCTGAGAGAGAGCATGCCCCAGACCCTGAGAGAACACACTAGAAAGAGAGAGAGAGAGAGAGAGAGAGAGAGAGAGAGAGAGAGAGAGAATTCACTAGACTCTCAGACACAGTATGCACTAGCCTCTGAGAGACAACATGCACTAGACTCTGAGGGAGAGCATGAGCTAGACTTTGAGACAGAACATGCACTAGACTCTGAGAGAGACCATGTACTAGACTCTGAGAGAGCATGCATTAGACTCTGAGGGAGACCATGCACTAGATTCTAAGAGAAACCACATGCCAGGCCCTGAGAAACAGCATGCACTAGGCTCTGAGAGAGCATGTATTAGAATCTGCGAGAACAAGCACTTAGACTCTGAGAGAGAACATGTACTAGACTCTGAGAGATAGCATGCACTAGACTCTGAGAGAGAGCATGCAATAGACCCTGAGAGACAGCATGCACTAGAATCTGAGGGCATGCACTGGATTCTGAGAGAACTTGCATTAGACTCTAAGAGACAGCACGCAGTAGAATCTGAGATAGTATACACTAAACTTTTGAGAGAAAGCATCCCATAGACCCTGGAGAGAGCACATGCTAGATTCTGAGGGAACGTACTAGACTCTGAGAGACAACATGCACTAAACTCTGAGATGCACTAGACTCAGAGAGAGCATGTCCCGGACCCTGAGAGCACACAGTCGAGAGAGAGAGAGAGAGAGAGAGAGAGAGAGAGAGAGAGAGAGAGAGAGAATTCACTAGACTCCCAGGCACAGCATGCACTAGCCTCTGATAGACAACGTGCACTAGAATGTGAGAGAGCATACACTAGACTCAGGAAGAACATGTACTAGACTCTGTATCGCTCTTACCTACTCCCTCACCTTAAAAGACACCAAGCTGTGAGTGGCAAGTTCTCTGAGGTCTAACTTTGGAACTATGAGCTCTTCTATTGTTCAGTATGCACATGGATCATTGGATCATGACACTATTCTAGCATGGGAAGACTACCCTTTGTTTATTTAAGCATAATGATTGCTTTTAAAATGACACCAAACTGAAATATGTGTTTCACATTCTAGGATGAATATTTAGCCTGTGTCAAGTATTTCAAACCATCTATATTTTACTAAATCCCCAACTCCCTATAAATTGAAGAGATTTCAGAGGGAGAGTTGTGATATTTCTCTTATTTTACAGGGGATTGTTGAGAATGGAAACTAGTAATCTGTAGACAACATTTTATCTGCAATTTATTTTGGCCTCTTTGACACAGGGCTTTTTATTTAATGAATTTGAAGCTCTTAGATGATAAGAATAAATTTCAGTTGTACATAGATCCCTGCTCTTTCCTTTAACCTGTTCTGTAGTTGTTTACATCTGTATGATTTTCTTGACATAGAACAGTCAAATGGATTTTCTGTTTAGATTCTGAATAGTATAATGCCAGGACACTTCATATGATGTATCAGTTAATATTGTTCATTATATTGTGCTTTCAGACATGGAAAGAGATGCTGCATAGCCATAAACATTTTCTGTGGATACTACCTATCCATTGATTTATGACAATGATCAAAAATAGTATTTCTTTATGAATACCGAGCAACCCAGGCAGGCATGGTGTCACATCTATGTCATGCTCACACTGGGGAGGCAAATTCAAGAAAATAGCTCCAACTTCCTGACCAGCCTGTTCTACATTAAGAGTACCAGGCCATCCAGTGTTACATAGCATACTTAGTCTTAACAATAAGAAAATCCAGTACTTACTAACTGATGCTGCATACCAGCTATGCTGTATTAAAAATGGCCTGGCTCTCAGCATCAATTTTAAGCTCAGAGTAGACTCAAACTGATAAGAACCTGTTCCTTCCTAATTATCCTGGATGTGTCCTATTTCATTGAAAATGTGTATCTAGCATTAAATGAGAAGGTAATTGCTGGACCATTATCAAATAATTTTTCTTCTTCTGATCCCTAGGTCTTGATGAGCATTAACACAATAAGCAGATGCTGTCAATTCAGTCCCATCTATTGTTTGTAACACAAATGAGATAATCTTCATTGTTTTCAGCAAAAGTCCAAAGTTGTTCACAACAGTTTCTTGAATATGTAAAACACACACACACACACACACACACACACACACACAATTTTGAGTCCAGGACAAGGAAGGGTCATGGGGAATTAATACTATACGCTATAGCTTACAAGATAGGGGCATGTCTCAGTTAGCTTGTCTTCATTGTAAACAAGTTATAATAAGATCACTGTTTGGGTTGTAAGGTTCAATATGTCACTTGATTTGTTTGTAGCATGTCCATATTGTAAAACTCTCCCCCTCCAAAAAAAAACAATAAATGAATAAAAAGAATAAAAGGAAAATGTGTTTAAAGTTCAATCATTTGATATACCATGTTTCCTTTTAAAAGGTAAATTGATTATACATTATATGCTGAGATTGCACCTAGAATAGGCATAAGCTTTATTTGTGTATTCAGTATTTTAAATAAAATGTTAAAATCTTGGATACATTTTTCATATTAATGTGAAATTAATGTAAATTTGAAATAAGTAAATAAATATGGCCACAGAATTTATAAGGGGCATATTGAGATGGCAAGGATTCCAGAATTATACACACTCTACACATATATCAAAATTACAAAGTCTGAAAATAAACTGTAGACTAATTCCAAAACATGTTTATGGATTCACCTTGTAACAGTAGAGTTGCATGCAGGTAAAAAGAAATATTACTTTATATTCCTAAATTACATAGCAAGTTGTTTTATGTTTAATGTACTTTTTTACAGTATCACTAGGTATTATATTTACTAAAAAGGGAAAAAATACTCAGTTTAGAAAGTATTTGGTGCTAAGATCCACAAATGAGGGACACTATACATCTTTTGTTTTCCTGGGACTCTGTTACTTCATTTAGCATAACAGCTTCTAGTTCCATCCATTTACATGTACATTCCATGATGTTTTCTTTATTTACTCCTGCATAGAAATCAACGTGTTGATGTTCCACATTTTTTGTAACCACTCCTCAGTTGAGGGACAAGTGGGCTGTTTCCAGCTTTTTGCTATTGTGAAGAGAATGTTCACAAAACATGGTTGTGCACATATTTCTGCAATAAGGTAAGTTTTGTGGGTTTATATCCAGGAGTGGTATGAGTGGGTCAGGTTGTAGGTTCATTTTGAGTCTTTTAAGAGTTTTCCACACTGCTTTCCATAGGGGTTGTATAAGTTTACATTCCCATCAGCAGTGGATGTGTGTTTCCCTGTACNATATATATATATTGAATTTTGTGGATCTCATACAATGTATTTTAATTGTATTTATGCTTTCCCTATGCACACTCCCCATACTCTAACTACAAGATTCTGTCTTATATGTTAGAGCCTATCAAGTCAAGTTCATGTACCTAGCAGTCTGTAGGTATGAGGTCATCAACTAGAATCTATTCATACTGTGTAGTGTCACTCTCTCAAAGATCAACTCTCACCCAGCAGTGATCAGCTGGCAATTGTTTTTCAGTTAAAGTTAGAGTCCCTTAGTCATTACCTCAGTTCTATCCTTTGTATCTGATTGAGTTTACATGGGTGTACATACCATCACCATTGCTATAAGTTTATAAGAACAAGTTCACAGGATCTTGTAAAACTGTTTCCTTACGATCATACACCAGCCTTGGCTTTTAAAATCTTTTTGCCCCCTCTTCTAGCAATGGTCCCTGAGCATGAGGTAGGTAATGTTTAATTTAGAAGTCCTGGAGAGATGGCCTAGCGGTTAAGAGCGCCGACCGCTCTTACAGAGGACCCGGGTTCGATCCCCAGCACCCACATGGCGGCTGAGAACCGTCTGGAACTCCAATTCCATGAGAACTCCAGTTCTAGGGGAATCCGGCACCCTCTTCTGACCTCCGCGGCATTGCATGACACGGGTGCACAAACTTGCATGCAGACAGTACATTCATACACTTACAGAAATAAATAGAAATTAATAAAAAAAATGCCTAAAAATAAAAAAAGAAGTCCCATCCAAGGACATAAACTTTGCAGTCTCTTATTCTCTACACTTTGACCATCTATGGCCTTCTGCTAAACCTCACCCACCCATACCTCAGGGACCATTGGGGAAGAGGGGGTGGAAAGATTACAAGAGCCAAGGTTGATGCAGGAACATAAGGAAAGGCTTTCAGGACATTAGGAAATTGCTCATATGGGTACAAATACTTGACCAGATAGGCTTGGCATATATGACAGAATGCATGCAACTCTGTGGAAGGAGACTATAGGGTTGTATAGATGGGAGAGGGAAGTCCAAATATGATTAATATCTATTACATGAAATGCACAAAACTCAAATGTACCTAAAAGTACTTTCTGTTTGTATGATTATCAAGAGTTGAAGAGCTGTTTTACTTTTGAAAACGAGTTAGTAAAAGTGTCTCCTTGACTATGAGGTTTATAAAGTTGAATTTGAAAAACATATAAAATATGAATAAAATACAATGAAATATCATGAATGCTTAAGACATTTTCAGCACATAAAGCATTCTAGACACGTTGGAAGCAAAGCCCATTCATCAGGCTCACTACTTAATTTTAAAGCAACTTATGTGGTTGTGTTCCAAGAAGTCCCTTTAGATTGAAGTCCATTTTCTTTCTAGAGTTATGTTTTCTACTGCCCATTAATTAAAATCATGCTGTTTTCAAATATATAGTACTTGGATTAGAACTGAAAGCTGTGGAAAACTGGCCTTAGTGATGGTAACTAAAAATACTAAGATTTCAAGGTTTAATTATGCCCTTTAGGTATATTTTTTTAAATATGGTGATGATAATTTAGATAATAACATATATAACTCTTTTTAAATATTCTGAATGTTAGAGATATTGATAACTTCTAGGATTATTTCCTCTTCTACTCCTTCCCTTCCTCTATGCCCCTCCCTTATTTTTCCCTCTTTCCATTCTTCCCACCCTCCTTCCTCTCAATCTCTTCCCTTCCCTTCCCTTCCCTTCCCTTCCCTTCCCTTCCCTTCCCTTCCATTCCCTTCCTTTTCCCCTTCCTTCCCTCGTTTCTTCCTTCCTTCCTTCGTTCATTCTTTCATTCCTTCGTTCCTTCCTTCTCAGGGCCTCATGTATGTGTAAGAACTGCTCTACTATTGAGCTATACCCCAAGTACAAGCCTAATATTTGTATATTGTATTTTATAAGGTATTATGTGAACAATAACTTCAAACAGATAAATCTTTGGAATTTATAGTAATTGATTGAGGAGATTCAGTATTTTAATTTTTTAATAAAATATTTTTATTGGTGTTTTGTGTGTTTCATATATTTCTCAGTCCAGTTTAAACACACTCCCTTTTCCATACCCCCACCCCAGTCCATGCATTCTGGCCTACATGTCTTGCATCTTTTTCTCAGTCAGTCTTTTCTTTTTTAAATATACTTTTATTGATGTTTTATTTATTTCAGACATCATTAAATTTATTTTATTTATTTATTTATTTATTATTTATGTGAATGAATGTATTGTCTGCATGTAGGTTTGTGCACCCGTGTCGTGCAATGCCGCGGAGGTCAGAAGAGGGCGNCTTCTAGTTCCATCCATTTACATGTACATTCCATGATGTTTTCTTTATTTACTCCTGCATAGAAATCAACGTGTTGATGTTCCACATTTTTTGTAACCACTCCTCAGTTGAGGGACAAGTGGGCTGTTTCCAGCTTTTTGCTATTATGAAGAGAATGTTCACAAAACATGGTTGTGCACATATTTCTGCAATAAGGTAAGTTTTGTGGGTTTATATCCAGGAGTGGTATGAGTGGGTCAGGTTGTAGGTTCATTTTGAGTCTTTTAAGAGTTTTCCACACTGCTTTCCATAGGGGTTGTATAAGTTTACATTCCCATCAGCAGTGGATGTGTGTTTCCCTGTACTCCACAACCTCTCCAGCATTTGGTATCTTTTATTTCTTGATCATAGCCAGTCTTACTTGGATAAGGAGAAATAATAAAATGGTTTAGTTTGCATTTGCTTAATTATTTGTGACATTGAACACTTTTTGAGATGTTTCTGAGCCATCTTTACTTCCTCATTTGTGAAGTTTTTTCAGCTCTTTACTCCACCTTTTGATTGTGCCATTTGTTTACTTCTTGCTCCTTCATTTTTTGTGTAATTTATATATTCTGCATATCAATCCTCTTTCAGATGTATCACTGGTGAAGGTTTCCTCCCACTCTGTGGGTTTTCTCATCATCTATTTGATTGTTTCTCTCACTGTACAGAATTTTTTGAATTTATTGAGGTCCCACTTGCCAATTGTTGACCTTATTTCCTGCACAGCTGCTGTCTGCTTTAGAATGTCTTTTCCTACCCCTATATCTTGTAGGGTACTGCCAATGTTTTCTTCTATCATAGTCAGAGTTTCAGGTTTCACATTGAGGTCTTTGATCTATTTAGAGTTGATTTTTATACAGGTTGAAAGGTAGGGGTTTAATTTTATTTTACTATAAGTGGTGATCCAGTTTTGCCAGCATGATTTGCTGAAGATGCTGTCTTTCTTCCACTGAGTGATCTTGCCCACTTTATCAAATATGAGTTGCCTGAAATTGCATGTGCTCAAATATGAATAACCAATTTTGTTCCATTGTTCTACTTGTCTGTTTTTGTGCCAGTAACAGACTTTTTTTATGACTCTAGCCCTGTAATATTGTTTGAAGTCTGGTAGAGTAATCCTCACCTGCTTTGCTCTTTTTGCTCAGAGTTGCTTCGGCTATCCAGGGTATAATGTTTTTCCATATGAATTTTAGGATTTTTTCCTAAGTCTGTGAAGAAACTCATGGAGTTTCTAATTGGTATTACTTTGAATCTGTATATTACTTTGGGTAGGATTGTCATTTTTACTATATTAAGTCTTCTAATCCTTGAGCATTAGGAGTACCTTCCATTTTCTGGGGTCTTATTCAATCTCCTTCTTCAAGAGTTTAAAAATTGCATTGTAGAGATCTTCCATGTCTTTGGTCAGGTTTGTTCTAAGATTTTTTTTTTTTTTGAGGCTACTGTGAATGGGAAGGTCTTCTTGTATTCATTCTCCAATTGGATGTTGTTGCTTTAAAGAAAGGCTACTGATTTTTCTGGGTTAATTTTGTATCCTACCACTTTACTGAAACTTAATCATTTCTAGGAGTTTTCTGGTGGAGTTTTTAGTGTTCCTTAGGTAAACTATCATGTGGTCTGCAAAAAGGGATAGTTTGACCTCCTCTTTTTCAATTAGTACTCCTTTAATTTCCTTTTCTTGTCTTATTGCTCTAGTGAACATTTCAAGCACTATATTTAAAAAGGGGTGGAGATAGAGCCCAACCTTGCTGGGTTGCTGACTTTAAGGGGAATGCTTCTAATTTTTCCCTATTTACAATGATATTGGCTGTGGGTTTGTTGAATTTGGCTTTAACTATATTGAAGAAAGTTCCCTTCAGTCCAATTCCCTCTAGTACTTTAAACACCAAGTTATGTTGAATTTTTGTCATAGGTCTTTTCTGCATCAATCAAGACGACCATGTGATTTTTGTCTTTCAGGCTTTTTATGTGTTTTATGACATTTATTGATTTTCGTATGGCAAACCGTCCCTGTACCTCTGCTGTGAATCTGAATTGGTCATGATGGATGACCTTTTTGATGTGTGCCTGTATGCAGTTTTGAATTTTGTTGACAATTTTTGAATTAATTCATTAATGAAATGGGTCTATAATTTTCTTTTTTTGGTTGTATCTTTGCCTAGTTTTGGTATTAGGGGTAATGCTGGCTTCAAAGAAGGAATTTGGGAGATTTCCCTCTGTTTCTGTCTTTGGAATAATTGGAGTAATAATGGTTGTAGGTCCTCTTTAAATGTTTTACAGAAGTTTGACATAAATCCATCTGGCCCTGGGATTTTTAGTTTGGAGGTTTTGAATTACTGTTTCAGTTTCCTCATATGTTATGGGTCTGTTTAAACTCTCAATCTCTTCTTGGTTAAGCTTTGGTGATTTCCATGACTCAGATATTCATCCATTTCTCTTAGGCTTTCAAATTTAGCACAGTATAGGTTTTCAAAGTATTCTGGTATGATTGTCTAGATCTTTTCATTATCTGTTGTGATGTTTCCCTTTTCAGAGTTTCTCTTTCTTTCTTTAGGTCAATTAGGCTATAGGTTTATCTATTTTGTTTATCTTATATTTATATGTATCTCTCTATCCATCTAAATATTTTTCCTAACTTTTCTAGACAGTTTCTTATATCTAGGCTGGCTTCATACTTATCCTCCTGCCTAAGCTTTCCTATACCACATACCATCACACTGGAATAGATATGCATATTCAGACACAAAAACACTTTTATGAATCTGAATTAATATGAGAAGTGGTTTCTGTGACTATGAAAGTATACAAAGCACTTGGAAGATGTGAGAATTTGTCACATGGAGATCTCCTGGGTACCTTTCCATCTCCTCCTGGTCCTCTGATACACTATCCCTACCCATTCTTGGATTTTTCTCTCTGTGGAATGGATGTCACTTTTAGTTTTACTATATTTACTATATGAATAAAAATGATAATTTTCACTTAAAAACGCCATCTAAGTAAGAAATTCTAAAATTTTAAATTTACATTACAAATTAGAAATGTAACACACAATAAAGAAGAAATTGACCTATAGTAAAGCAGTATTTAATATTTTTGAATGCATAGAAATATGTGTTACATAATATTAATGTATTTCAGAAAGAAACCAAAGCTAGATACAAACTCATGAACAAACACGCCTAATCCAAAACCAAAGCCTCCATGGGTTATGTGCAAACTTTTCCTATGGTGATTTCTTCAGAAATTCTAATTGCACATTTATATCTATGCACATTACACTTCTAAAAAGCATATCAGAGCAATTTAGAAGTAATTTAAGTCACATTCTGAAGGCCACAACTAGAAAATTTGAAAATATGTTTAAAAGCACTAGAAACTTTGTTTAGCTATTAAATATACCCAATGCATTTTAGTAATGCAGGCTTTAGCAGAAATAACCAAATATACAGACATTGGTTCTTAATTTTGATTTTCCCCTTGACTAAGAAGTACCTGTGGTTTCATTAAATAGTATTTTAATGTGTTTCCATGATGCCATTTTCTGAGCTGATTACCTTATATAGTAATTATCAACCCATTCAATGGATTATTTCCATGATGGGTTCATTGTTTCCCAACATCACTGGGAAGGAAAGAAAAGAACAATGTAGGGGCTGGAGAGATAGCCTAGCGGTTAAGAGCACCGACGCTCTTGCAGAGGACCCGGGTTCAATCCCCAGCACCCACATGGCGGCTAAGAACCATCTGTAACTCCAATTCCAGGAGAACTCCNTCTCAGCCGCCATGTGGGTGCTGGGGATCGAACCCGGGTCCTCTGTAAGAGCAGTCGGCGCTCTTAACCGCTAGGCCATCTCTCCAGCCCCAGACATCATTAAATTTAGACATATTCCCCTTTCCTTTCCCCCCACCCCATCCCAGTTCATGCATTCTGCCATACATATCCTGCATATTTTTCTTAGTCTTCTTAAAGTTTTTCTCTGCAAAGGTCTATTGTTTTGGTCAGAGTTTAACTATATCAGTCTGTCATTTGACCCAGTCCTTATGTTTTTCTGGTTCCCTCCCATTTGTATTGCTCCAAAATATGCCTATATAAATATCATATATGTACCAGAATTATATCCTCCAAGAATAAAGTGTGTTAACTACAATATATGCTTAGGAGTTCACATTTTTTATAGTAATTGATTGAGGAGATTCAGTATTTTAATTTTAAAAAAATTTTAAATAATTTTTAAATTTATTCTTGTATGTGTATGAATGTACTGTCTACATGTAGGTTTGTGCACCCATGTCATGCAATGTTGTGGAGGTCAGAAGAGGGCGTCGGATTCCCCTGGAACTGGAGTCAAAGACGGTTCTCAGCCACCATGTGGGTGCTGGGGATTGAACCCAGGTCTTCTGCAAGAGCAGTAGGTGGTCTTAACAGCTAGGCCATCTCTCCAGCCCCAATATTTTAATTTTTAATAAAAGCATTTCATACACTTTTATGCTGCCCCCACAGATTCATTCAATACTGTTTTTACAAATCATTTGTCTTATTTCTAACATTTGTCAGAAATACACAAAAGTAAATAAATAAGTAAATAAATAAATATTTTAACACTTTGGAGATTCTTAAATTAGCAGAGATAATTTACACTAATGATATTAAATTGAAAATCAGCTGTTAATTACTTAAGGACACTGCAGAAAATACTAAATAATTCTATGTTCATATCATCAAAAACATCATTTTACTAAGTACAGTAATATACACAATTTTTCATAAGTCATATAGTTGAAGGTTGATATTGTAAATTATCTTGGTTACTTTTGCTAATTCTAAATGAACATGCTTAAAAATAAATTATAATATATTGGTTATATCTTACCCATGAGTGTCACTAATAGATTTTAAACTACGACAGCCAAATATGCTGGAAGTATAATTCAAATGGACTCTAAAGGTCAGTGATATAAAATATTAAAATTTAAATGAGAAATATTATAGATGTTTTAATGTTCATATTTTCAAGTTAATTAGTAGGACTGGAATACCAAAATTAGCATTAGCAGCTTCTCACAACTCTCAGAAAATGCTTGAATTTTCTGTAATATGGCTCAGTCTAATTTATTTTCCTACAGAAGATCCAATCCTATCATGGGAATATAAACAGTTGTAACTTTGCTATGACCTCTTTTGATGTAGGGATGATTTTCTTTACTAGGCAAGGAATAACATTCTAAAAATCCTTAGTTCATACGCATCTTAACCACAAGCAGTGAGCATAATTTGTAATTGGTTCGATTTTTCATGAAGAATCAATTTCTTAGTTCTGTTTTTCTCATTTCTTCAAGCTCACAAATCTCTAAGAAAATCATAAAATTGAGCCAATATACTGGCTGTCAGTCACAGAAGTGTACCAACATGGTAGTGAACATATTAAGATAAGTGGTATTAGAGTTGAAAGAATAAATAGTTCAGCAGTTAAGAGTCCTGACTGCTCTTGAAGAGTATCTTTGTTCAGTTACCAGCACCCACCCAAATGGCAACTAACAACCATCTGTAACTCCAGTTCCCAGGGTTTTGATGCTTTCCTTGGACCTGTGTGGACGGGACATGACACAAGTTCACTTACACAGACTCATACACATAAAAAATAAAAATTAAATAAGTAACAAAAATTTTAAAAAGGAAGAAATACCTCTATCTTTTCATGATATTAACACCTAGAGTACATAATATCTACTGTGCAGCATGCTTCTTTGGGTAAGCCCTCTCATTAAACAATGAAATGAGACACAGTTTTGCATTCTCAGTTTTTAACCCAGAGGACATTTTATGTGGCAAAATAATAGGAATCTTTATTCATAAAGAATTGTATAAGATAACAATAAACATTGAAATATCTGGCTTGTAAAGTCTCTTAGAAATGTTTCAGTGTGGTAGCCATTTAAAAATTTATCTTGTTCTTTCAAGGTTTTGTTTGTAAGCACTATTCATAAAAATAGTATTTATTTTCATTTATTTATTTATTTATTTATTTATTTATTTATTTATTTATTTATTTATTTTTGGCTTTGGCACAGGATCCTCTTGTAGCTCCAGCTATAGTGCCTGGAACTTGGTAGATAGACCACCATGGCCTTGTTTTCAAAGGGATCCATGTGCCTCTTCCTCTCAAGTACTGAAATTAAAGGCTTGTGCCACAACTCCTGACAAAAGTCATCATTTACTAAAGACAAGGATCTTGATTTCTCCTTACCCAGAAGCATACTTTCTAATAGTTACCCAGAACAAGGTGGCCCGAGAGATCAATAAGAATAAATGGAAATGTATAGATTTCAGAAACCTGAATTTCAATGTTGGCAAAAATTTTTGACTCTGAATATAATACCTACATCTCTTTTTCCTGAAAGACCTCTGAAGTATCTATCTGATTCCAATAAGATTTATGATTTCATTCTTTTGTTTAATATTTTCAAGTTAGAAACCAATGAGCCTATCTTAACAAAACAGGTTTAACTCTATGTTATTAGAGATAGAGTTAAATAAGTTAAATAGATTTATACGCCATTTCAGAAATGGCTTATTGATTGTAAATTAGGTACACTCTCCCCCTGCATTTTTTTAAAAAAGAAAAGAACAAAGTATGTCTAAATTACAGTAGGTAATTTATTGACACTATGACCTGGGACTATATCTTGTCCTGATTTCTTCCTGTATAGCTTCCTATTTTTTAAGCTATTTTTTATTTGTTTATTTTTTGCATAAAAATTTTTATTGAATTTTGTGTATTTCATACATAGCATCTCAACCAGTCTTAATCACCTTTATGTCACCTTCTCCATTAGCACCTTCCCTTAGCCTATCCCACCCAACTAGAATTCATGCATTCTGTCCTTCGTGTTAAGACCTGTTCTGCCAAATTTATCTCAGCCATTCCTTAGTGCAAGTTCATCCACTGAGCTCTACTCAATAACTCAGTATATCCAGACTCCCTCACTTTAAGAAGGCCAGTTTTCCTCAACCAACAGTAATCAGCTGCCAATATTTCTTCAGCTATATTTGGGTTCTGCTGCCCTTTTTTGCAGTTCCATGACAGATTTTTGTCTGGTTGAGCTTAAGTGGGTCTTGTGCATGTTGACACCATTGCTATAAGTTCATATGAGCATGGTCCCAGGCACTTGCAAGATTCTATTTCCATATGGTCTTGCATTACCTCCCTGGCTTTTATCATCTTTCCACCCCCTCTTCTGCAATGCTTCCTGAGCCCTGGGTGAATGAAGCTGAACAGAGACCTGTCCATGGACCAGGACCACAAGCTATACACTCCTAATCACCAAGGTTTGCCCATTTATGACCTTTTGAGTTCCTGGCCTCCTTAATGAGAGTTAAAAGATTAATTAGTGTTCTCTTGGCACCTTGTTCATTATTGTATGAGCCTTAGGTGTAAAAGTTGCATTGTTAATGTCCTGCTTTGATAATTTATTTTACTTTATTTGTTTATTTATTTATTTATTTATTTATTTATTTATTTATTAGTTTTTGTTTTGTTTGTTTGTTCATTTGACTGGGTCTTCCTAGTCCTCAGTTCCTGCTGGAAATCACTATGTAGACTGGGTTGGCCCCATCTCAGAGAGCTCTTCCTGCCTCTGGGACTCACACCACCACATGTATTGTCTCTGCATTAATTTTGATGTCTGTAATCCACCAAGAAACCTTTCTTCTTCACAATTCTCCTTCCTCAGAACCTTGAAAGAATGAGCCAAAACAACAAACAAAATTTCTCAGATATATTTCATTCACTATCTGGCCATTGTGGTAAGAAAATGACGTAAGCCATTTAATGTACATACCTTCTTTTTGGACAATACCCAAATGATCACGAATCAGTATCTAGATTAAAGTAGTGAGAATTTCCAACCAGAATTTCCAGGTAAGCTTTCCTTTTAGAAGAATGTCATGATTTCTCTCAAAACACTGAGTGTGGGAAGCTGTACTGAAGTGATCCAGTTGATCAGTGATATGGAATTTATCCTTTTACTTGGCTGAGAATCTTGATTTCCAGTGCTTGGGGAATTAGGAACACCCAGTGTATGAGCTCATAGCCTGGAGAACTGGTGATTTCTAGAAGTGTGATTGAGTTAGAAGGAAAAACAAGTGAAAAAAATGTTTCTTTTGCTCCCCCACCTCCTGTCAGTGTGTGTATGTGTGTGTGTGTGTGTGTGTGTGTGTGCCAATCTGTCTGTTATGCAATGTTTATATGTGGATAGGTATACACAATTGTACTGGATGTGTACAGAGACAATGTCAACGTCCTTTGTAGTTCTTAGGGTGGTATCAATATTCTTTTTTTGAGACAAGGTATCTCAAAAGCCAGGATCTCACTCATTTGACTAGTCAGTTTGTTCAGCAAATTCTCCAGAAAATGCCTCCCAAGTACTGTGATTACAAGAGTGCATCATTAAACTTAGATGTTAGATGGGTTCTCAGATTAAATTCAAGTTCTCTCCTTTATTTGACTAACTTTATGTACTGAAGCATATCACTATCCCCATAAAAGAGTCCTCTTACAGAATGAAGACCAAAAATACCTTAAGAAAATAGAGTATGTGAAAATGCACAGCACTTGCGTTATTAAATTTCAACACTTGGATCCTTTTCATTCCTTTGGAGGACGATTGCCAAGACTGAAGTTCCTCTTCGGCTTGGCTTTATTTAAATAGGACAATATGCTATTGCAAAAGTTCAAGATACCTCCAGTTTATGTAATTGAGACAGTGACTGTATTTTTCTCATTAAAGGGATCATGAAAATATAAATGAAGCTATATCTAGAAGCATCAATTTTGATTGTCTACTGCTGAACTCAAAGCCAACTGAGGATAGACAAAGGAGAAAGGAATGTTGTGGGTCTACTTGTGTCATGGCAGCAGGATGCTTTGATGAATTGATCTGAGGTGTTACTTGTCTCTTTGAAAAATGACAAATACATTGTATTCCATGACAGGATGTCTTCTCATATGTGGAAGACAATTACTAATTTAAAATGTCTCCAAGCTTGGGACATATATAACCTTCCTTTCTATAAACTTTCCACATATAATTTGACAGGGAGAAATGAATCATATCCTTCATATATCTGGTATTTTCTTAAGTCGGATAAACTCCAAAAATTACTTGATACACATAGACATATCTTGAACATGATATTTTGAGTTTTAACTGTAACACATTTTTTAATTAAAAAAAACTGAAGTATGAACATTTCTTGAATAAATTGTAGCAGTATCTGTACACCTGAGGGCATTTTAGAGACATTTTAGCTTTTTTTAATCTAGAATTGACATTTCATGGCATACTTCTTGAGCTTATTATATTTATAAGTATAAAATATCTGAACTGAGATTCAACCTAATTCTATAAGCAAATTTCTCTTCTACAAGGAAGTAGTATACACATTATCTTTTTTTTTTTACTACTCTAGTCAAGGAGAGGGGGACATTATTAATGTCTCAAGGTAAAGGGCTCACCAGTGGCCCATGGCTTTCTTTCTCTATAGGATGTGGTTGTTGTTCTGGTCACACTTCATGTAGCAATTGATAGCCCAGGAATGTAGGTGTGCTTGGAGAAGTTCATCTTGCTCTCCTGTTGGGAAAGCTGGGAAACAGATAGCTCCATGATGCTGCCATGTAGGCTCAGCACCAGGTTCAGGGTAGACTGTTGCTGGAAGTTGTAGTAGGTCACAGACCAGTCATTTTCTAGCTGCTGGCCTATGAATATCATCCAGGGCTGGTAAGATGAGATGGCTTCAGTTCAACGTCACTAATAATTAGGGAAATGCAAATTAAGACCACTCTAAGATATCACCTCACCCCTATAAGACTGGCCAGGATCAAGAAAAGAAATGATACCAAGTGCTGGAGAGATTGTGGGGAAAGGGGAACACTCATCTATTGCTGGTGGGAATGTAAACTTGTACAGCCACTATGGAAAGCAGTGTGGAGAACCCTTGGAAGACTCAAAATGAGCTTGCCATTTGACCCAGTCATACCACTCCTAGGTATATACCCACAAGACTCATCTTACTGCAGAAATACATGCACAGCTATATTTATTGCAGCTCTTCCTATCTTTGTTCTGGCTGCATCTGCTAGGAAACCAGCAGCTTTCCATGTTCTGACTACTCCTGTGTGTTTTTTATTTATTTATTTTTTTATTTAATTTAATTTTTATTGTTGCTTGTGCATTTCGTACATCATTTTCCAATTCAGATCAGGCATATTTCCCTTTCCCTTCCCCCCCCCCCCACCCCATCCCAGTATCATGTATTCTGTGTATTTTTTAAAAGGACACTACTTAAAAATGTAACCTATGTTATTTTACCATTTCATTATTGGTTCACTTTAATTTATGTATTGTTTTGCATAAGCAGTAAAGCAGCTATTAATCCTGTACATGGTATTGTATGAGTATAAGAAAGCATTTCTGTAAACACCAAGAAGCCAAATTTCACATCAATGTTTGTCATATTCCCGAAAGAAGAGGAGGGCATAACCTTTTAATTCCTTAAATTGTCTTATTTGTGATTAGTTTAATAAAATGCATGCTATAACGGAATGCCCATCATCCACACAGATGTACACTGCCAACCCATGGCCTAATAATTCTTGCAACATGTCCCCTTAACTTTTCATTTTTTTTTTTTTTTTGCAGAACTAGAACACCTTTGGACCACGGAGAGAATTTCTTGGTTACATGTGTATTATTTGGATATGCTTCTGTGTCCTGATGGAAAGAAGACTGGAGCAGCACAGACTGAGGAGAGAGAAAGCAGCAGAAGTGGGGTAAGAGAGTCTGAAGCTGAGTTTCTTATTCATCTCCATGCCTTCTATGTCACTGCATTAGTCACAACACACACACACACACACACACACACACAAAAACAGATAGAATGAGTGTCAGGGACAGAGGACAAAATAGAGAACTAATAATGACAAGCACATATGAGGACAGAGAAGAACAAGACCAACTCCCAAGAAGTGTGACAGACGTTGGTTCACAGGATCAGGCCAAGCAGAAGCGAAATCTAGTGGCTGAAATAATTTATCTAATGCAATAGGATGAGTATACCAAACTTAGAGAAAAAAGAAATAGATGTCTAACCTCAGAAAACATTCAGAACCCCAAATTCTCATGAAGAGAGGATAGACTATCCTTAATGTATCATAGAAAAGCTGTCAAAATACAAATTAAAGAAAAACACTAAATGTTTTTAAGGAAATATGGCAAGTTACATACAAAGATATAAATATGAGAATTATATCAAATCTTTTTTTTCCGGAAACTGTAAGAGCTAACAAAGCATTAGATGGCATATTTCAAACAGTGTCAATAAAGATTGCTATACTCAGCAAAGTCTCTATTAAATTCAATAGAACCAATAAGATATTTCAAATAAAAAAGGAACTGGTGATAACTAGCAAAGATTGTAGTTTTTTTATAATTTTCAATTTTCTTTAAATTTTAAGAATGCTACACCATGAGTAGGGTTTTTGCATTATTTCCATCTTTCTGAGTTCCCAACAATTCCTCTCTTCTCATTGACTTTCCTCTCAAATTCATATTTTTTACTTATTTTTTTATTCCTGTATATACACAGATATGTGATTGTGGGTACCTGTGTATGGGGCCTTCACTTTGGGATTTCATAATATTTTAGCAATCTAGTCCCTCGGAGAAAACTGACTCTGTTCCCTCACCGTTTATCGATGACCTAAAGCTCTTCATCTTGAGGTTGGACCCTGTAACGTTTCCCCTGTCCACATTGGCATGTCAAGGTTTTTTTTTGTTTGTTTTGTTTTGTTTTTATGAAGGTGTTGGTATACTACCATTCTGTGTAGCTTTCCTTTGATGTCTAGAATCCACTAGCAGCACAAGTCTTGTCCCTCTTTGTCTTCCATTCTTCCTGCCTCTCATCTGCAATGTTCTCTGAGCCATGGATGTAAAAGTTGTAACGTAGAGATGTGTCACTTAGGGCTGTGCACTTCATAGTCACTTTTTAACTGCAATGTGCCAAAACTTGTAATAGTCTCCATCAGTTGAAAAAAGATGCTTCCTGCATGAGTGGTGAGAGGTACACTTTTCACTAACCGTAAAGAAATACATTTAGAACACAGTAAAGAATTAGAACACAGTAAAGGAGGTGACAGAAGTAGGTGTCAAGGCTTCCAAGACATTGATCATCTCTCCAGTCATGCATACTGGCTATGTTTACATTACCCACACATGAATTTCTCTCCCATAACTTGACCTTAAGTCCAATTTATAGGTTCTTTACTGACAAGATAAAAATCCCACTATTGCATCATTAGAGATAGTTTGCTGTACCCAGCATTATATTATTGTGATTCATAGACTTTATAGCTGAGTAAGATAATTGATTGTTTTTCCTCTTTGGCACTTTGCATAGTATCCTCTAATGCTGTGAGAGCTAATCTTCAGAGATTAGCCTTCCAGGTCATTTCCATCTTGATTGCTGTAAATCCTGTGTCTGAAGTATGGGCTGTCTTACAGGCAACTGGGTTCTTAACTTCAAGTTTGGGAGGAATAAAGGGCTGTAGCAATAGTCTGTTATTTGGCAGTCTCCTGGGATATCCTTGCCAACAACTCAAAGGGTGTTTTCCCATGACTGGCAGAGATTTTTTTTTTTTTATTTTTATAGCCATCAACTACATACATAGACTAATATTTATATATATTATTTGAATTGTTCACAGAGGCTTATGAAAACAGTATTATATCTCTTTTGTGTTTCACATCTTTTAAACATTATTTGTCTATCTTTTTTCTCCTTGCCCGTGTATAGCCTTCCCTCTTCCCTCCTCCTGATTTTCCACCATTCCCCTTTTGAATACTCCATTTTGCCTACTATTTCCATTTCTTCCTCTCCTTCTTCCAATTCCCTATTTTGGATATTTTCCATTGTTCTTGAATCTGTCATTATATAAGAAAATATTATAACATTTAGAGCTGGGATCCATCAATGAGAGAAAATATACAACTTTTTTTTTCCTGAGTCTGGGTCACTTTACTTAGTGTAATGGTTTCTCATTCCATTCATTTAACTGAAAATTTCATGATTTCACTTTCCTTTACCCTTTGGTTGAAATTCATATTGCAAATTTAGGATCTTTTCATCATCCATTCATCGATGGAAGGACATTAAAGATGCTTCTATTTCCTAGCATTGTGAAAAGAGCAGCAACAAACATGGCTGAACAAGTTTCTCTATAAAAGCACAGTGAGTCTCTGCTGGATAGCTTTAGTGTCAACTTGACAACCTGGGTTGAGGGAGCATCAATTGGGGAATTGGCTCATGGGCTGGCCTGTGGCCACATCTGTGGAGTATTGTCTTGAGTGTCGAGCAATTGTGGGAGGGCCCCAGCCCACTACGTGTGGGTGCCACACTGGGCAGGATGTTGTGCACTGTATAAGAGGGCAGGCTGGGCATGGGCCAGGGGAGCAAGCCAGTAAACATCATTCCTCATGGCCTGTGCTTCACTCCCTGCCTCCAGGTTCCTGCCCTGATTCCCTGCCTTTGGGCTCCCACAGTGATGAACTGTGACCCAGGAGATGTAAGGTGAATAACCACTTTCCTCCCCAAGTTGGTGTTCAGTAGTGTTTTGTCATAGCAATGGAAGACAAACTAGAATCAAAATTTTGTACCAAAGAGTGGGGTATTGCTGTGACAGACCTGACCTTGGTTGTTTTGGGGAAGGAATTGTGAAGCATTTGGAACTTTGGGCTAGAAAAATCATTGAATGCCTAAAGATCATGGCTGTGTAACTTGGAAACAGTTTGTTGAAAGAGTTGTAGAAAAAGAGTCCTAGCTTGTGAAGTTTCAAAGAGGAAGCAGAGATCACCAGGGGCCTGTTTAATCTGTGGGTTTTGGTCAGCTGGGGCTGAAGAATCAGCAGTGATAAGAAAAAGACCAGAATCTGAAGTGAACCCTTTTCTTTACTGGGACAATTGATGCTGCGTTAGCTGGGGCTGAAAAATCAGCAGTAAGTAACAAAGAGACCAGCATTACTGTGGTGAAATTTCTGGGAAAAATTTCTTCAGGGTCAGCACATAGAAGCTATGTTCCAGAAGGGGCCTGAGCCTCCATGTCAAGCCAGAAGCAGGACTTGGTAACATGTAAGAGTCTCCTTTATGGTTCCGGTGTTGAAAGCATGAAGGGGTCACAGAGAGCAGCTGAGGCCTGGCACTATGAGAGGCCAGGAAAGGCCACTGGTCAGAGTGTGGCCTTGGTTGCAGTGAAGACCCCAGGATTCCAGGGGTCAGGAAGAGAAGTTGAGGTTTTGAATCAGGATAGGTCAGAAGCAAACTCAGTTTCAGCAGCGACCCCAGCTTTTTGGAGATGCCAGGACCCTGGGACGACCACCAAGAGCAGTGGCAGGTATGGAATGGAGTCAGCCTGGGT
Organism: Rhizomys pruinosus; assembly: GCA_009823505.1. NCBI lineage: Eukaryota > Metazoa > Chordata > Mammalia > Rodentia > Spalacidae > Rhizomys > Rhizomys pruinosus. The sequence continues at coordinate 325,574 of VZQC01005539.1, forward strand.
TTGGGAGATGAGCAGTGTGTGCCACAGACACCAGAGTCAGAGAAGGGGAGCTGCCAAAACCCTTTGGAGCCCAGAAGATTGTGAGTCCCAAGTGTCCAGCCTTGAGATACTTGTTGGACTTAGGTTTTGTTTGAGTATACCTGATTCTTCCCTTTGAAATAAGAAAGTACTTGTTTTGGATTTTATAGCAGTCCACAATTAAGAGAATTTTAACAGACCATGAACTTTTAACTGTTTGGACATTTTTAGGACTGTGGGGCTATTAAGGTTGTACTGTCTTAGGTTGTGATTAATGTTAACATCATAACTTGGGGACAAGAATTGGAAAGGTGGTGGTTTCATAGTGATGTGTTTTGTGTGTCCAGTTGACAAGGGGTCAATTGTGCTGGATAGCTTTAGTGTCAACTTGACACACCTGGGGTTGAGGGAGCCTCAATTGGGGAATTGGCTCCATTGGATTGGCCTGTGGCCACATCTGTGGCAGTATTGTCTTGATGTTCAAGCAGTGTGGGCGTGGGCCCGAGACCACTATGTGTGGTGCCACCCTGGGCAGGTTGTTGTGTACATATAAGAGCAGGCCTGGGCATAGGCCAAGGGGAGCAAGCCAGTAAACAGCATTCCTCCATGGCCTGTGCTTCAGTTCCTGCCTCCAGGTTCCTGCCCTGAGTTCCTGCCTTGGGCTCCCACAGTGATGAACTGTGACCCAGGAGATGTAAGCTGAGTAAACCCTTTCCTCTCCAAGTTGGTGCAGGTCAGTGTGTTTTGACAAATCAATGGAAGACAAACTAGAACAGAGTCCTTTGTGTATACATCAAGGAGTGATATAGCTGAGTCATATGTTAGATCTACATTTAGTTTTTGTTGCTTTCTCCACACTAATTTTCATAGTGGCTGAATCCATTTGAAATCCCACCACCAGTGAATGAATTCCTCTTTCCCCACATCCCCACCACTATTTGTTGTCGTTTGTTTTATTGGTTGTAGTTATTCCTACTGGGATAAATTTATATTTTAAAAGTAGTTAAAATTTGAATTTCTGTAATGGTAATTGCAAATGATGTTGCATACTGCTTGAGGTATTTCTTTGGGATTTTAATTATGGTGAAATCAGTGTTCAGATCTATAACTAATTCTTAAACTAGGTAATATGTTTTCTAGATTCAGTGTATTTTAGTTCTACATATATACTGAAAATAAATTCTCTATGAAATATATAGATTCTTTCATATTCTGTTGGTTTCCTCAACACTAAATTTGGCTGTTACCATTGTAGTATAGAAACTTTCTAACTAAATGAAGTAAAAACAATTACTTATTGATTATTATTCCTGAGAGATTGAACTCCCATTTAGAAAGTCATTTTCTACACCTTATCTTGAGGACCCTGGCCTATACTTCCTTTTTTTTCTTTCTTTTTCTTTATTTTTAAGGGATTCTACAATATAATGACACAGTTGTTTGCGAAAACATTGATGTTACTCAGTTATGTCAACAAATTAGGTAATTGGTGCATTTTGCAAGTATCTATGTCCAAATTTTGAACAACCCAAGGTTCCCATAGTCCAGTTGGAGAAGCTTGTATGCACAAGACATGTTGATCAATCAGAGTCCAGACTATATTCCTGTTTTGTCTCATGATTCACCCTATCTCTCTGCAGCCTTTACAATCTACCCACGCCTCCTCTTCCACAGTTTGTTCCCTGGGCCTTTGGGAAGGGGCACAAGTGGGTGAGAAGAAAACAGTCTTAACTTTTTGGAGTTATCATTTTGGACTCCCAGTCTGTTCAGGTTGTTTCCCTTCATGGTTTGACAGCTTTCCCAGTGATAACCTTTTTTAGTCATAAAGCACACATGCATATTGGAATGTACAGGCATTTAAGCAGTACCAATTATATGTCAAGCTAAGCTGTGGCCATAGACACAGATGCTTGGATGGCATGCTAATCCGCAAACTGTGGTTTCTCTATAAAGTGTGACAAGTTCTTATTGTGGCTTATAACATCTCCTAACCACTAGAGGACATAAGCTCTGTGGCATCCTGTGAGTTATTCCTCCAAGGAGAGAGCTAATAGCCAAATAGATTTGGGAATATATATATATATATATATATATATATATATATATATATATAAACACTTGGCTGCCACTGTTGCACAGTATCTCCAGGCTGTTGAGAAGTGTAGCTGATATGGACAGAGGAGTCTTGCTTGTCTCATGGAGACCAATATTTTGCTGTATTGCTTTAGTGGCCTTTGGTAATGCCTCTGGCATTTCAGAGGCCAGTTGTATGCTAGCAAGTGACATCTCATGAACATTTTTCATGCTCACACCCAGGTCTTCGACAACAGGGGACTTACTGCCTTTCTCCTTGCATATACCCCACTTATAGGCAAAAGGCCTTTACAATTTGGGGGGGGGTGGTTGAATCCCTATGCCAACATACTCCTAGGCAGAATAATTCCATTGCTGATGTCAGAGCTTTCTGTTAGAAATATAGTTTTTGCTTAATTACAAACTTATAAACACTTTACTATTGAATTTGGCTCTAGATAGAGAAATAATCCTTTTCACACAGTTTCCTATGCCTATCAATCAATTAATACGTTATGCCTGATTTATAGAAAATTACCACTGTAACAATTTGGCTCTAGTTTACATTTAGGGAGTGGTTTCATTACCATCATGTTTTTCTTTTTTCCTATAAAGGGGAGAGGTAGGAAGGTTTTCTCAGCATCTGGAAGGTAAACTTCGTTAGGGCCCATTATTAACAGTCCAACCCCAATATTATTCAGAGAGATGCTCAGTGTCTGTGACTTTAGGCAGTCTGAGGTTTCCTCATTCCTTTAATGTTCAGATGGGTCACCTCTCTGCTGGCATTTCCCCAGTTCATCCTGCACAGCCATAAGTTTGTAGTTTTCAGGCATTTAGATTGGTGTTTTTACTGGGAACACATAAATCCTGCTCCCATTGTTAGTTCAAGATCAGAAAATTGAAAATTTATCAATAGGATGGAACACAGAGTTTTCCCTTTGTATCCCCAGAAAGGATAGTACCAACCTCCTCCCTCCTCTTTTTTTTTTTTTTTTTTTTAGGTTTTTATGTTTTGACCTATAGATGCCTAAGTTGTATTACACATACCCAATAAACAGGAGCCAAGGCATTAGCTTTCATTAAATTTACAAAACTATTTCTCATTGACTTGTATGCTACTTATTTGGGAAGGAAATTTAAGCTTAGTTTCTTTAAATCGTCCTACAAGTAAAAGAAAGTGTATAATGTGATGTTGTGTAATTCCAGAAAAAATATATAGGCCATTTGTATACCTTAACCCAATACAAATTATAAATAAAACAATTAATATTTTATTATTCCCAATTAGTTTCAATTTTATTACCATTTCTACCAAAACCTACACCTAAAATTTGAAACAATCTAAACATTCACTAAGCCTTAAAATATACTATACTTGGTGGATAAAGCTTGGGCAGAGTTGAGTACCTGCTAAATAAATTTTCCCAAATAACACACTTTGCTCTTTAACGCTATATGACTGGGATAAAACTTCTACTTATTTGGGAAGTAAATTTAAGCTTTAATTCCTTTAAATTGTTTTACAAGTAAAAGAAAGTGGTTACACGGTGATTTGTGTATTTCAGAAAAATATAGAGACCAACCCAATACAAACTATAAATAAAACAACTAGCATTTTATATCCCCAGTTAGTTCAAATGTCAGTATCTAGCTCCTTTTTTACTTATTTCTAACACTTTCAACATTCCATTTCTCAATGTTCAGATATTTGATCCACTTAGAGTTTATTTTGACAGGGTTATAGATTTGGGTTTGATTCCTTGGGAAGATCCAGTTTTTCCCAGCAAATTTCTTGAAGATGCTATCTTTCACTTGAGTATTCATTGTTGTCAAATATCAAGGGGTTGTAATTGGGTACACTCATGTTGGGTCTTCTAGTTTGTTCCATTCATCAACATGTCTGTTTTTTTCCAGCACCAATGTGTTTTTTATTACTATAGCTCTGTTATATAGTTTGAAATTGGCATGGAAATGCTCCAGCCATTGCTTATTGTGCTGAGCCATGCTTTGCCTAGCTGAGGACTTTGCAGTTTCATACGAATTTTAGGATTATATTGTTTCTTCTTTGTGATAAAAAATGTCGTGGATTCCTGTTTGCGATTGTATTCAATCTGTAAAATTATTTTTGATAGTAATGTTTATCTCACAATATTAATTCTAACAATCCACTAGTACAGGAGATATTTCCATTTTCTAGTGTCTTTTTCAATCTTTTTCTTCAAAGAACTGAAGTTTTCTGTGTATAGATTCTAATGATTTAGTATAAGTCCTACATATTTTGGAGGCTCCTGTGAATGACATTGTCTTTGTGCTCTCTTTCTCTGAGTGCTTTTTATTCATATCTTAAAAGGCTGGTGATTGATTATATATTATGAATAGTATTTTAAACTTATTTTGTTTTATTTTTTATATTTATGAATGTGTGCCTTGTATTATATGTGGTACACACTGAATGGCAATGTGCCCCACAAGGCCAGAATAATGCTTCAGATTCCCTGGAAACTGGAGCTACAAGACAGGTTTTTAGTTGTCATGGTGAGGTGAACATGGGGTCCCTCGAATATAGCCAACCAGGGCTTTGAACTGTTGAAACCAGTGTACACAAGCCCTAAGACAAATATTTTTTCGTAATTTTATTTTATTTTGTTTTCGAAATTTTACTCAAGTATAGCAATAGCTCACATTATTGTCCTGGGTAGAATTTTGGCATCTCTTATGGTATAAAATACCATATCATGTGCAGATGATAAGATTGTTTACCTACAGTGATGCTTTAAAAACTCCATCAGAAATTCCTAAGAAATGATTAAGAGTTTTAAAAATTGTTGCAGGCTACAAATTTAACATAATAGATAAATCAGTAGCTTTTTCATTTGACCCCAACAATAAACAAGTAGAGAAGGAATATAAGAACTTTCCAATCACAATAACCTAAAAAAAACAAAAAACGAAACAAAAAAAAAACTAACCCCAAAGATACCAAAGAACTTCTCTAACACAAAACTTTTAAAAAAAAAACCACACTGAAAAGAGGAGATGAAATAATCAAAAGATGGAAGAGACCTCCATGCCTCAATGGATTGGGAAAATTAAATATATAGGCAAAATGTCCTTTTATTTTACCCAAATTTATATACGAAAAAACAACATGCAAAGCTCAATCAAATAAAATCCCCATGAGCCCCCCGTCACCAGACTGGGAAAAAAAAATATCATTAAATTCCACATGGAAAAACAAAAAGACTGCAATAGCAGTGAAATTTTACCTCCCTGAGTGAAAAAATCAATACAGGGGGGGAATTGATTTAACCAGACTTAACAAACGACAATATTACAGGCCAAGTCTAAAGACAGCCTGTACTGTGGACAAAAACAGGACCCATGGAACAAAAATTGAAGATCCAACTTGAGCTTATACAAATTTTCAGCCACCCATATTGACAAAGGTTGAAAAAAAACCTCAAGGAAGAAGGAGACCATCTTTAGAAATGTGTTTTTCTGGCAGAAGTGGATCAGAAAATTTGTGGAAGAACAAAATTTAAACACCTACCTCTCACACAGTGTACAAAAAATAAATTCCAAGTGGACCAAGGAGCTCAATCTGAAGCCTGAAACCCTGAAAGGTGATAGAAAGAAAAATTGGCAACAACCTACAAGACAATAGGTGTATGTTTCTTTCTTTTTTAAAAAATTTATTTATTTATTTTTTTTTATGTGTATGAATGCAATAGTGTCTGGATGCTTAGGTTTTTTTCTAAAAATCAGACAGTAGCGCTTCCATAGGAATAAATTCAACAGTCGACAAATGGGACCTTCTCAAAAACCGCAAAAGCTCGTCCTGTACAGTGAAAGAAAAACCAATCAAGGAAGTGAATGAGCACGCCCCAAAGAGTAGGAGGAATCTTCACCAGTGATTGACATCCTTACAGAGCATTAATTAATGTCAAGAATTTATAAACTAACTCGAAAACCAAAAAGAAAACAACATGATCTATCAAAAGATGGAGAGATGATAGCCTGAACAGAGATCAACAGTGAAGAATTAATGATGGCTGAGAAACATCTTTAAAACAGTGTCCAACATTATCTGCATTTTTAAACCTCTGAAAGCTGTAGAAAATATAATTTAGGATATTCATATCAAAAGCTACAAGACATGCTATCAACAAATGATAAAATATGAGAAATCAATACATCTTATAATTTGATGGAATTGAACGCATGCACATCTGTGTATATTGCAGCTCTCTTCACAATAGCAAAAAGCAGGAAGCAACCCAAATGTCCCTCAACCAATGAGTGGATACAGAAAATGTGGTACATATACACAGTGGAGTTCTATGCAGCAGTAAAGAAAAATGACACGAACTTTGCAGGTAAATCGATGGAACTAGAAGACATTATGAATTACAAGCAACATAAGGCACAAAGGTGAAATTTATTTTCATGGATTTCAGATGCAAAATGAAACCCACTGCTCCAGGAAAACCTTCAGAAACAAAGGTTACCAAAATATCCCTTACCAAGTATATATTAAACATCCAAGATTTATTTTTAAATTCCCATTGAGAAATTTTAATTTACCAGATATTAATTCATGTTGTAAACAGTATTGTACACATTAGGCTTGAAAGTCCATTAGTGAATAATTTTCAAAGAGAATTTTATTTGGAAATATAGTGAGGGACAAATCCTTTATATATTAACAATCCAAGGTTTTGCATTTGTGAAAAATGGAAAATACAAGTATTGTATTAATTTCTTAATTCTAAATAGTATATGTGTGTATGCTTGTGTTGATCACATATTAAATCTCATTATGCCATTGTATAGAGAATACATAAGAATGTATAAATCCTTTATATAAACTGATTTCCCAAATTTCCTATCTATAATATAATCTGTTCAAATTAATTTATTCTTGCTATACAGATGTATTTTACAACATATTAGGGAAGAGCTAATGAACATTCTAGTTGTGTCTTCATTCTGTGTTCTGAGTTGTTAAATAAGTTCTATCAAAAAATCAAAATTTATTTTCTATAAATTGGTAATAAGTGTAGGGTATTAATTTACTTGTTAATAACTAGGTTACTATTTTAATTACTGTTTTATCTAGGCATGTGAGAACAGTTGGCTGGCTCATAAGCTTTGTTTCCTATACTGTAAGCCCATGAAAATTAAGAGATAATTTTCAATGCACAGTCCTGTTTTGTTCTCAGTTACATTTTTGGTTTCCTGTGAGGTTCCACAGATCTAGTTACACAGCCCATAGAGCAGTCAGTCTTACAGACCTATGTGCAAGCATCTTTGCAATAGGTTGAGTCTTGTGGGTATATACCCAGGAGTGGTAGAATGCAGGAACTAATTTAACTTTCATGGAAATTATTTTATTACCATTGATTATTTCTTCAGATTCCTGTGATAGATTTTAATTCAGATAATATATTAATAAATAAGACAATATTAATCTTAAATTTTAATTAATTATTTAATCCTTCATTTTATTCTTCAAATCTGTTCACTGTGGTTGTTCCCAGTAAAGTGTTTCTCACAGAATCTTTGCCAGAGAAGCATTCATTGCTACATTTTCAAGCCACAGCTTACACCCTCTCACTTCTCCTAAGTATGATCAATAAATGTGCTTTTTTCCCCCCACTCATGTTTAATAACATACATTGAGGATGAGAATAAAGCAAGCTGAGGATTAAGCACTGCTGACATGTATAATGTGACTACTTTTTCCTAAAGCAATTTGCTTATGACTGCTTACGTCCTGGATGAGGGTAGTTTGTTTTTTTTTTTAAGTTTAAAAGGATTTTGCAATAGTATGGCCCATTAAGTCAAGTACATAAAGTGGTATTTCAGAGACTGAAGTGCAGAGGGAGAGACTGGAAGAGGCAAGAACAAATCTACTCTGGGCATCTGCCATTCCTACTATCTGATCACCAGTGGCCTAGGACTAGGGGATTATCACCCAGACTTGCACTTAAGCATCAAATCTGAAAGTTTCTTATGTATCCAAAGAATCTGTTACAGAAATTTATTTATATTGTCAAATATCAACTCATTTCCAAACATTTTGAAGAATGATTTGTTTTATTATCTGTGTGTGTGTGTGTGTGTGTGTGTGTGTGCATGTGTGTAAGTCGCTGGGTATGTAAAGCAAGTTTTTGTACACATTAGCCAAGAGAACTACCAATGAGGAGTATTTGTAGCTTATTTATATGAAACATTAATGTGTGTTATATATAAATTTCTTTTATTTGCAAGGTGCTGTGATATAACCACAGAAAATAAAACCATTTGGTAATGAAAATATACTTTTTTGTTCATATTGTTATGGTAGTATTTAATGTAATGTAACAGTACTTGAAATGTTTCCTATTTATTTCTGTATCAGTTGTGCCTTAAAGTTTGCCTCAAAATTGTTGAAGTGACATAGGACACTAGCCATCTGCTTGTGTGCCATACCATTTTGTAGTCTTCGCACTTACTGAAACCATTTAGTGGGATATTTAGAGGTCTGGGAACCTATGGGAGCCTGAGTTGGATTGGAATCAGAGTTGGATCACCCATAAAGAGATTCCTATCTTTGTTCTGGCTGCATCTGCTAGGAAACCAGCAGCTTTCCATGTTCTGACTACTCCTGTGTGTTTTTATTTATTTATTTTTTATTTAATTTAATTTTTATTGATGCTTTGTGCATTTCGTAGATCATTTTCCAATTCAGATCAGGCATATTTCCCTTTCCCTTCCCCCTCACCCCCACCCCATCCCAGATCATGTATTCTGTGTATTTTTAAAGGACACTACTTAAAAATGTAACCTATGTTATTTTACCATTTCATTATTGGTTCACTTTAATTTATGTATTGTTTTGCATAAGCAGTAAAGCAGCTATTAATCCTGTACATGGTATTGTATGAGTATAAGAAAGCATTTCTGTAAACACCAAGAAGCCAAATTTCACATCAATGTTTGTCATATTCCCGAAAGAAGAGGAGGGCATAACCTTTTAATTCCTTAAATTGTCTTATTTGTGATTAGTTTAATAAAATGCATGCTATAACGGAATGCCCATCATCCACACAGATGTACACTGCCAACCCATGGCCTAATAATTCTTGCAACATGTCCCCTTAACTTTTCATTTTTTTTTTTTTTTTGCAGAACTAGAACACCTTTGGACCACGGAGAGAATTTCTTGGTTACATGTGTATTATTGGATATGCTTCTGTGTCCTGATGGAAAGAAGACTGGAGCAGCACAGACTGAGGAGAGAGAAAGCAGCAGAAGTGGGGTAAGAGAGTCTGAAGCTGAGTTTCTTATTCATCTCCATGCCTTCTATGTCACTGCATTAGTAACACACACACACACACACACACACACACACACACAAAACAGATAGAATGAGTGTCAGGGACAGAGGACAAAATAGAGAACTAATAATGACAAGCACATATGAGGACAGAGAAGAACAAGACCAACTCCCAAGAAGTGTGACAGACGTTGGTTCACAGGATCAGGCCAAGCAGAAGCGAAATCTAGTGGCTGAAATAATTTATCTAATGCAATAGGATGAGTATACCAAACTTAGAGAAAAAAGAAATAGATGTCTAACCTCAGAAAACATTCAGAACCCCAAATTCTCATGAAGAGAGGATAGACTATCCTTAATGTATCATAGAAAAGCTGTCAAAATACAAATTAAAGAAAAACACTAAAGGTTTTTAAGGAAATATGGCAAGTTACATACAAAGATATAAAAATGAGAATTATATCAAATCTTTTTTTTCCGGAAACTGTAAGAGCTAACAAAGCATTAGATGGCATATTTCAAACAGTGTCAATAAAGATTGCTATACTCAGCAAAGTTCTCTATTAAAATCAATAGACCAATAAGAATATTTCAAAATAAAAAAGGGAACTGGTGATAACTAAGCAAAGATTGTAGTTTTTTATAATTTTCAATTTTCTTTAATTTTAAGAATGCTACACATGAGTAGTGTTTTTGCATTATTTCCATCTTTCTGAGTTCCCAACAATTCCTCTCTTCTCATTGACTTTCCTCTCAAATTCATATTTTTTACTTTATTTTTTATTCCTGTATATACACAGATATGTGATTGTGGGTACCTGTGTATGGGGCCTTCACTTTGGGATTTCATAATATTTTAGCAATCTAGTCCCTGGAGAAAACTGACTCTGTTCCCTCACCGTTTATCGATGACCTAAAGCTCTTCATCTTGAGGTTGGACCCTGTAACGTTTCCCCTGTCCACATTGGCATGTCAAGGTTTTTTTTGTTTGTTTTGTTTTGTTTTTTATGAAGGTGTTGGTATACTACCATTCTGTGTAGCTTTCCTTTGATGTCTAGAATCCACTAGCAGCACAAGTCTTGTCCCTCTTTGTCTTCCATTCTTCCTGCCTCTCATCTGCAATGTTCTCTGAGCCATGGATGTAAAAGTTGTAACGTAGATGTGTCACTTAGGGCTGTGCACTTCATAGTCACTTTTTAACTGCAATGTGCCAAAACTTGTAATAGTCTCCATCAGTTGAAAAAAGATGCTTCCTGCATGAGTGGTGAGAGGTACACTTTTCACTAACCGTAAAGAAATACATTTAGAACACAGTAAAGAATTAGAACACAGTAAAGGAGGTGACAGAAGTAGGTTTTCCCCAAGGCTCCATGATCTCTCCAGTCATGCATACTTGGCTATGTTTACATTACCACACATGAATTTCCTCCCATTAACTTGACCTTAAGTCCAATTATAGAGTTCTTTACTGACAAGATAAAAATCCCACTATTGCATCATTAGAGATAGTTTGCTGTACCCAGCATTATATTATTGTGATTCATAGACTTTATAGCTGAGTAAGATAATTGATTGTTTTTCCTCTTTGGCACTTTGCATAGTATCCTCTAATGCTGTGAGAGCTAATCTTCAGAGATTAGCCTTCCAGGTCATTTCCATCTTGATTGCTGTAAATCCTGTGTCTGAAGTATGGGCTGTATTACAGCAACTGGGTCTTAACTTCAAGTTATGGGAGGAAATCAAGGGCTATAGCAATAGTCTGTTATTTTGGCAGTCTCCTGGGATATCCTTGCCAACAACTCAAAGGGTGTTTTCCCATGACTGGCAGAGATTTTTTTTTTTTATTTTATAGCCATCAACTACATACATAGACTAATATTTATATATATATTTGAATTGTTCACGAGGCTTATTAAACAGTATATATCTCTTTGTGTTTCACATCTTTTAAACATTATTTGTCTATCTTTTTTCTCCTTGCCCCTGTATAGCCTTCCCTCCTTCCTCCTCCCTTGATTTTCCCCATTTCCCCTTTTGAATACTCCATTTGCCTACTATTTCCATTTTTCCTCTCCTTCTTCCAATTACCTATTTTGGATATTTTCCATTGTTCTTGAATCTGTCATTATATAAGAAAATATTATAACATTTAGAGCTGGGATCCATCAATGAGAGAAAATATACAACTTTTTTTTTCCTGAGTCTGGGTCACTTTACTTAGTGTAATGGTTTCTCATTCCATTCATTTAACTGAAAATTTCATGATTTCACTTTCCTTTACCCTTTGGTTGAAATTCATATTGCAAATTTAGGATCTTTTCATCATCCATTCATCGATGGAAGGACATTAAAGATGCTTCTATTTCCTAGCAATTGTGAAAAGAGCAGCAACAAACATGGCTGAACAAGTTTCTCTATAAAAGCACAGTGAGTCTCTGCTGGATAGCTTTAGTGTCAACTTGACACACCTGGGTTGAGGGAGCATCAATTGGGGAATTGGCTCCATTGGGCTGGCCTGTGGCCACATCTGTGGAGTATTGTCTTGATTGTCGAGCAATGTGGGAGGGCCCAGCCCACTACGTGTGGTGCCACACTGGGCAGGATGTTGTGCACTGTATAAGAGGACAGGCTGGGCATGGGCCAGGGGAGCAAGCCAGTAAACATCATTCCTCCATGGCCTGTGCTTCATCTCCTGCCTCCAGGTTCCTGCCCTGATTCCCTGCCTTGGGCTCCCACAGTGATGAACTGTGACCCAGGAGATGTAAGGTGAATAAACCATTTCCTCCCCAAGTTGGTGTTGGTCAGAGTGTTTTGTCATAGCAATGGAAGACAAACTAGATCAAAAATTTGTACCAAGAGTGGGGTATTGCTGTGACAGACCTGACCTTGGTGTTTTGGGGAAGGATTGTGGAAGCATTTGGAACTTTGGGCTAGAAAAATCATTGAATGCCTAAAGATCATGGCTGTGTAACTTGGAACAGTTTTGTTGAAAGAGTTGTAGAAAAAGAGTCCTAGCTTGTGAAGTTTCAAAGGGAAGCAGAAATCACCAGGACTGTTTAATCTGTGGGTTTTGGTCAGCTGGGGCTGAAGAATCAGCTGTAAGTAACAATAGACCAGAATCTGAAGTGAACCCTTTTCTTTACTGGGACAATTGATGCTGGTTAGCTGGGGCTGAAAAATCAGCAGTAAGTAACAAGAGACCAGCATTACTGTGGTGAAATTTTCTGGGAAAAATTTCTTCAGGGTCAGCACATAGAAGCTATGTTCCAGAAGGGGCCTGAGCCTCCATGTCAAGCCAGAAGCAGGACTTGGTAACATGTAAGAGTCTCCTTTATGGTTCCGGTGTTGAAAGCATTTGAAGGGGTCACAGAGAGCAGATAAGGCCTGGCACTATGAGAGGCAGGAAAGGCCACTGGTCAGAGTGTGGGTTGGTTGCCAGTGAAGACCCAGGATTCCAGGGGTCAAGAGAGAAGAAGTTGTGAGGTTTTGAATCAGGATAGGTCAGAAGCAAACTCAAGTTTCAGCAGCGACCCAGCTTTTTTGGAGATGCCAGGACCCGCCTGGGACGCCACCAAAGAGCATGTGGCAGGGTATGGAATGGTGAGTCAGACTGGGTTTGGGAGATGAGCTAGTGTGTGCCACAGACACCAAGAGTCAGAGAAGGGGAGCTGCCCAAAACCCTTTGGAGCCCAGAAGATTGTGAAGTCCCAAGTGTCCAGCCTTGAGAATACTTGTTGGAGCTTAGGTTTTGTTGAGTATAACACCTGGATCTTCCGCTTTGGGGAAATAAGAAAAGCTTGTTTGGATTTTATAGGAACCCACAATTAAGAGAATTTTAACAGACCATGAACTTTTAAACTGTTTGGACATTTTTGAGGACTGTTGGGGCTTATTAAGGTTTTGTACTGGTCTTAGGTTGTGATAATGTTAACTCATATTTGGGAAAGAATTGGAAAAGGTGGTGGGTTTCATAGTGATGTGTTTTTGTGTGTGCAGTTGACAAGGGGTCAATTGTGCTGGATAGCTTTTAGTTGTCAACTTGACACACCTGGGTGAGGGCCTATTGGGGAATTGGCTCCATTGGATTGGCCCTGTGGCCAACATCTGTGGAGAATATGTCTTGGGATTGTCGAGCAGTGTGGGGGGGCCCAGAGCCACTCTGTGTGGTGCCACCCGTGGCAGGTTGTTGTGTACCATATAAGATGGCGCAGGCTGGGCATAGGCAAAGGGGAGCAAGCCTGGTAAACAGCATTCCTCCATGGCCTGTGCTTCAGTTCCTGCCTCCAGGTTCCTGCCCTGAGTTCCTGCCTTGGGCTCCCACAGAGTGAACTGTGACCAGGAGATGTAAGTGAGTGAAACCCTTTCTCTCCCAAGTTGGTGCAGGTAGTGTGTTTTGACAAATAAATGGAAGACAAACTAGACAGAGTCCTTTGTGTATACATCAAGGAGTGATATAGCTGAAGTCATATGTATTAGATCTAACATTTAGTTTTTTTGCTTTCTCCACACTAATTTCATAAGTGGCTGAACCATTTGAAATCCCACCACCAGTGAATGAATTCCTCTTTCCCCACATCCCCCACCACAATTGTTGTCGTTTGTTTTTATTGGTTTGTAGTTCTTTCTACTGGGATTAAATTTATATTTTTAAAAGTAGGTTAAAATTTGAATTTCTGTAATGGTAATTGCAAAGATGTTTGCATACTGCTTTGAGGTATTTCTTTGGGATTTTTATTTATGGTGAAATCAGTTGTTCAGATCTATAACTAATTCTTAAACTAGGTAATATGTTTTCTAGATTCAGTGTATTTTAGTTCTACATATATACTGAAAATAAATTCCTCTATGAAATATATAGATTCTTTCATATTCTGTTGGTTTCCTCAACACTAAATTTGGCTGTTACCATTGTAGTATAGAAACTTTCTAACTAAATGAAGTAAAAACAATTACTTATTGATTATTATTCCTGAGAGATGAACTCCCATTTAGAAAGTCATTTTCTACAACCTTTCGTTGAGGACGCCTGCCTATACTTCTTTTTTTTTCTTTCTTTTCTTTTTTATTTTTAAGGGGATTCTACAATAAAGACACAGTTGTTTGCAGAAAACATTGATGTTACTCAGTATGTCATACAATTAGGTAATGGTGCATTTTGCAAGTATCTATGTCCAAATTTTGAACAACGCCAAGGTTCCCATAGTCCAGTTGGAGAAGCTTGTATGCACAGAGCATGTTGATCAATCAGGAGTCCAGACTATATTCCCTGTTGTCTCATGGATTCACCCCTTATCTCTCTGCAGCCTCTTACATCTACCACGCCTCCTCTCTTCCCAGTTTTGTTCCCTGGGCTTTGGGAAAGGGGCACAAGTGGGTAGAAGAAAACAGATCTAAACTCTCTTTGGAGTTATCATTTTGGACTCCACAGTCTGTTTCAGGTTGTTCCCTTCATGGATTGACAGCTTTCCCAGTGATACCCTTTTTAGTCATAATAACAAACACAAGCTATTGGATATACAGCATTAAGCAGTACCAATTATTATGTCAAGCTAAGTTTGAGCATAGACACAGATGCTTGTTATGGATGCTAATCCAAAACCTGTGGTTTCTCTATAAAAGTGTGACAAGTTCTTATTGTGGCTTATAACATCTCCTAACCACTGGAGGACATAAGCTTGTGGCATCCCTGTGAGTTATTCCTCCAGGGAGAAAGCAATAGCCAAATAGATTTGGGATATTATATATATATATATATATATATATATATATTATATACACTTTGGCTGCCACTGTTGCACAGTATTTCAGGCTCTGTTGAGGTGTAGCTGATATTGACAGAGGAGTCTTGCCTTGTCTCAGGAGACCAATATGTTTTTTTGCTGTATTGCTTTAGTGGCCTTTGGTAATGCCTCTGGCATTTCAGAGGCCAGTTGTATGCTAGCAAGTGACATCTTCATAACATTTTTTCATGTTCACCCCAGGTCTTCGACAACAGGGGACTTACTGCCTTTCTCCTTGCATATATCCCACTTATAGGCAAAAGCCTTTACAATTTGGGGGGGGTGGTTGAATCCCTAGCCAACATCTCCTAGGCAGAATAATTCATTGCTGATGTCAGAGCTTTCCTGTAGAAATATAGTTTTTGCTTAATTACATAACTTATAAACACTTTACTATTGAATTGGCTCTAGATAGAGAAATATCCTTTCACCAGTTCCTATGCCTATCAAGTCAATTAATACGTTATGCCTGTTTATAAGGAAAATTACACTGTAACATTTGGCTCTAGTTTACAATTAGGGAGTGGTTTCATTACCATCATGTTTTTCTTTTTCCTATAAAGGGGAGAGGTAGGAAGGTTTTCTCAGCATCTGGAAGGTAAACTTCGTTAGGGCCCATTATAACAGTCAACCCCAATATTATTCAGAGAGATGCTCAGTGTCTGTGACTTTAGGCAGTCTGAGGTTTCCTCATTCCTTAATGTTCAGATGGGTAACCTCTCTGCTGGCATTTCCCCAGTTCATCCTGCACAGCCAAAGTTTGTACGTTTTCAGGCATTTAGATTGGTGATTTTTACCTGTGAACATACAAATCTCTGCTCCCATTGTTAGTTCAAGATCAGAAATTGAAAATTTATAAATAGGATGGACACAGAGTTTTCCTTTTGTTATCCCAGAAAGGATGTACCAACCTCCACTCCCCCTCTTTTTTTTTTTTTTTTTTTTAGGTTTTTATGTTTTGACCTATAGATGCCTAAGTTGTATTACACATACAAACAGGACCAAGGCATAGCTTTCATTAAATTTAAAAACTTTTCTCTTGACTTGTATGCTACTTATTTGGGAAGGAAATTTAAGCTTAGTTTCCTTTAAATCGTCCTACAAGTAAAAGAAAGTGTTTATAATGTGATGTTGTGTAATCCAGAAAAAATATATAGGCCATTTGTAATACCTTACCCAATACAAATTATAAATAAACAATTAATATTTTATATTCCCAATTAGTTTCAATTTTATTACCATTTCCCACAAAACCTACACCTAAAATTTGAACAATCTAAAATTCACTAAGCCTTAAAATATACTATACTTGTGGATAAAGCTTGGGGAGAGTTGAGTACCTGCTAAATAAATTTTACCCAATAAACACTCCTTTGCTCTTTAACGCTTATGCTGGGACTAAGACTTCTACTTATTTGGGAAGTAAAAATTTAAGCTTTAATTCCTTTAAATTGTTTTACAAGTAAAAGAAAGGTTACACGGTGATGTTGTGCTTTTCAGAAAAATATAGGACCAACCCAATACAAACTATAAATAAAACAACTAGCATTTTATATCCCAGTTAGTTCAAATGTCAGTATCTAGCTCCTTTTTTACTTATTTCTAACACTTTCAACATTCCATTTCTCAATGTTCAGATATTTGATCCACTTAGAGTTTATTTTGACAGGGTTATAGATTTGGGTTTGATTCCTTGGGAAGATCCAGTTTTTCCCAGCAAATTTCTTGAAGATGCTATCTTTCACATGAGTATTCATTGTTGTCAAATATCAAGGGGTTGTAATTGGTGACACTCATGTTGGGTCTTCTAGTTTGTTCCATTCATCAACATGTCTGTTTTTTCCCCCAATGGTGTTTTTATTACTATAGCTCTGGTTATATAGTTTGAAATTGGCATGGAAATTGCTCCAGCATTGCTTATTGTGCTGAGCCATGCTTTGCCTAGCTGAGGACTTTGCAGTTTCATACGAATTTTAGGATTATATTGTGTTCTACTTCTGTGAAAAAAATGTCGTGGAATTCCTGTTTGCGATTGTATTCAATCTGTAAATTATTTTTGATAGTATGTTTTCTCACAATATTAATTCTAACAATCCACTAGTACAGGAGATATTTCCATTTTCTAGTGTCTTTTTCAATCTTTTTCTTCAAAGAACTGAAGTTTTCTGTGTATAGATTCTAAGATTTAGTATAAGTCCTACATATTTTGGAGGCTCCTGTGAATGACATTGTCTTTGTGCTCTCTTTCTCTGAGTGCTTTTTATTCATATCTTAAAAGGCTNACAAGATACTGAAATAAATCCTCTATGAAATATATAATTTTTCATATTCATTGCTGTTGGTTCCTCAACCTAAATTTGGCTGTTACCATTGTAGTAATAGAAACTTTCTAACTAAATGAAGTAAAAACAATACTTATTGTGATTATTATTCCTGAGAGATTGAACTCCCATTGTAAAAGTCATTTTCTACACCTTATCTTGAGGACCCTGCCTATACTTCTTTTTTTTTCTTTCTTTTCTTTTTTATTTTAAGGGATTCTACAATATAATGACACAGTTGTTTCAGAAAACATTGATGTTACTCAGTTATGTCATACAATTAGGTAATTGGTGCATTTTTGCAAGTATCTATGTCCAAATTTTGAACAACCCAAGGTTCCCATAGTCCAGTTGGAGAAGCTTGTATGCACGAGCATGTTGATCAATCAGGATGTCCAGACTATATTCCCTGTTGTCCCCATGATTCACCCCTATCTCTGCTGCAGCCCTTACAATCTACCACTGCTTCCTCTTCCCAGTTTGTTCCCTGGGCTTTGGGAAGGGGCACAAGTGGGTGAAAGAAAACAATCCCTAACTTCTTTGAGTTTCATTTTGGACCCAGTCTGTCAGTGTTTCCTTCATGATTGACAGCTTTCCCAGTGATACCCTTTTTAAGCATATAACAACACAGCTTATTGGATTACATGCATTAAGCAGTACAATTATTTAGTGTAAGCAAGTTGAGCATAGACACAGATGCTATGGATGCTAATCCCAACTGTGGTTTCTCTATAAAGTGTGACAAGTTGTTATTGTGGCTTATAACATCTCCTAACCACTGAGGACAAAGCTTGTGGCATCCTGTGAGTTATTTCCTCCAAAGAGAGAGCAATAGCCAATTAGATTGGGATATATATATAGATTATATATATATATTTATAATATAGTATATATATTCACTTGGCTGCCACTGTTGCACAGTATCTCCAGCTGTTGAGGTGTAGCTGATATTGACAGAGGAGGTCACGTGAATCCAAACTGTGGTTCTCTATAAATGTTGAAGTCTTATTGTGGCTTATAACATCTCCTAACCACTAGAGGACATAACTTGTGGCATCCCCTGTGAATTATTCCTCCAAGGAGAGAGCTAATAGCCAAATAGATTTGTGATATAGTATATATAATATCTATAATATATATATAATATACACTTGCTGCCACTGTTGCACAGTATCTCAGGCTGTGAGGTGTAGTGTCTTGCGCATAGATGTCGTTGCTTGTCTCAGGAGAGCCATACTTTTGTTTTGCTTTAGTGGCCTTTGTTCGCTCTCTGTGCTTTACAAGCGGCCCAGTTGGTATGTAGCAAGTGAAGTCTCACATGACATTTTCTCTCAACCCCAGGTCTTCAGACAACGGGACTTACTAGCCTTTCTCCTTGCATATATCCCACTTAAGGCAAAAGGCCTTTACAATTGGGGCGTTGGTTGAATCCCACCGCTAGCCACCATCTCCTAGGCAGAAAATCCATTGCTGATGTCAGAGGCTTTCCTGTAGAATATAGTTTGCTTAATTACACAACTTATAAACACTTTACTATTGAATTGGGATCTAGATAGAGTATATCCCTTTTACCAGTCTATGCCTTATCAATCAGATTAATATGTTGTGCCTAGTTTTATAGGAAATTACCACTGTAACAATTGGCTCTAATTTACATTAGGGAGTGGTTTCTATTATTCACCATGGCATGGTTTTTCTTTTTCCTATAAAGGGGAGAGGTAGGAAGGTTTTCTCAGCATCTTGGAAGTAACTTCATTAGGAGGTCCATTATATAACAGTCAACCCAAATATTATTCAGAGAGATGCTCAGTGGCCTGTGACTTAGCAGTCATGAGGTTCCCTCATTCCTTATTATGTTCAATGGGTCCAACCTCTCTGCCTGGCATTCCAGTCATCTGCCAGTAAAGTGTATGATTTTCAGGCATTTAGATTGGTGATTTTTCCTGTGCAAAAATGGAAATTCTGCATGCCCAGTTAGTTCAAGATCAGAAATAATTGAAAAAGACTTTATCAATAAGCAAAGTGGCAACAGCAGATTATTCTTGTCCTGCCTTTAGTAATCCACAGGATAGGATTTCATTTACCATTCAACTCCCTATCCTCTTTCTCTTTTCTCCTCTTTGGTTTTTTTTAGGTTTTAATGTTTTGACCTATAGATGGCCTAAGTTGTATTACACTCCCTAAACCGGGAGCCAAGGCATTAGCTTCATTAAATTTACTCAAACTGTTTCTCGTTGACTGGATGCTACTTATTTGGGAAGGAAATTTAACTTAGTTCCTTTAAAAAAAATTGCCTACAAGTAAAAGAAAGTGTGATAATGTGATATTGTGTTAATCAGAAAAAAAATATAGATAGGCCTTTTTGGTAACATTAACCCAATACAAAGTAGAAATAAAAAAGCAATAATATTTGATATTCCCAATTAGTTCAAATTTTTTATTAACCAGTTACCATTTCCACCAAAATCTACACCTAAATTTGACTAATCTAAACAATTCACTAACCTTAAAATATACTAACTTGGTGGATAAAGGCTGGGCAGAGTTGAGTACCTGCACATAAATTTTACCAAATAAACACTTTTGCTCTTTAAAGCTATATAACTTTTGGAACTCACCTTCTACGTAATTGGGAAGTAAAAACTTTCAGCGGAATTCCTGTAAAAACATTGTTTTCCAAGTCAAGAACGTGTTCCACCGTGATGTTGGTGATTTCAGAAAAATATAGGAACCAACCCAATACAAACTATCAATAAAACAACTAGCATTTTATATCCCCCGTTTAGTTCAAATGCTAGTATCTAGCTCCTTTTTTACTTATTTCTAACACTTTCAACATTCCATTTCTCAATGTTCAGATATTTGATCCACTTAGAGTTTATTTTGACAGGGTTATAGATTTGGGTTTGATTCCTTGGGAAGATCCAGTTTTTCCCAGCAAATTTCTTGAAGATGCTATCTTTCACTGAGTATTCATTGTTGTCAAATATCAAGGGGTTGTAATTGGGTACACTCATGTTGGGTCTTCTAGTTTGTTCCATTCATCAACATGTCTGTTTTTTCCCCCAATGGTGTTTTTATTACTATAGCTCTGTTATATAGTTTGAAATTGGCATGGAAATTGCTCCAGCATTGCTTATTGTGCTGAGCCATGCTTTGCCTAGCTGAGGACTTTGCAGTTTCATACGAATTTTAGGATTATATTTTTCTACTTCTGTGAAAAAAATGTCGTGGATTCCTGTTTGCGATTGTATTCAATCTGTAAATTATTTTTGATAGTATGTTTGTCTCACAATATTAATTCTAACAATCCACTAGTACAGGAGATATTTCCATTTTCTAGTGTCTTTTTCAATCTTTTTCTTCAAAGAACTGAAGTTTTCTGTGTATAGATTCTAAGGATTTAGTATAAGTCCTACATATTTTGGAGGCTCCTGTGAATGACATTGTCTTTGTGCTCTCTTTCTCTGAGTGCTTTTTATTCATATCTTAAAAGGCTGGTGATTGATTATATATTATGAATAGTATTTTACTTATTTTTTATTTTATATTTATGAATGTTTTGCTTGTATATATGTGAGTACACACATGAATGCAATGTGCACACAAGGCAGAATAATGCTTCAGATTCCCTGGAACTGGAGATACAGACAGTTTTTAGTTGTCATGTGAGGTGAACATGGGTCCTCTGATATAGCAACCAGGGCTTTGAACTGTTGAACCATGTACACAAGCCCAAGACAAATGACTTTTGTAATTTATTTTTTATCTTGAAATTTTACTCAAGTATTAGTCATAGCTCAAATTTCCTGGTAGAATTGTTGGCATCTCTTATGTATAAAATACCATATCATGTGCAAGATGATAAGATTGTTTACCTAAGTGATGCTAAAAACTCCATCAGAAAACTTCTAGAAATGATTAAGAGTTTTAATAAAGTTGCAGGCTACAAAATTAACCTATAAAAATCAGTAGCTTTTCTTTACACCAACAATAAACAAGTAGAGAAGGAATATAAGAACTTTCCAATCACAATAGCCTCAAAACTATTAAGATACCTGGGAACAAAACTAACCAAAGATACCAAAGACTTCTACAACAAACTTTAAACCACTGAAAAAGGAGATTGAAAATGACATCAAAAGATGGAAAGACCTCCCATGCTCATGGATTGGGAAAATTAATATAGCAAAATGTCCATTTTACCCAAATTTATATACAGAAACAATGCAATCTCAATCAAAATCCCCATGAGCCCCTTCACAGACTGGGAAAAAAAATCATTAAATTCACATGGAAAAACAAAAGACTGAATAGCTAGAAATACCCCTGAGTGAAAAATGCAATACAGGGGGGATTGATTTACCAGACTTCAAACCATATTACAGGGCCATAGTCATAAAGACAGCCTGTTACTGGGACAAAAACAGACCCATGGAACAAAATTGAAGATCCAAACTTGAGCTTATACAATTTCAGCCACCTCATATTTGACAAAGTTGAAAAAAAACCTCAATGGAAGAAGGAGAGCATCTTTAGAAAGTGTTTCTGGCAGAAGTGGATCAGCATTTGTGGAAGAACAAAATTAAACACCTACCTCTCACCATGTACAAAAATAAATTCCAAGTGGACCAAGGAGCTCAATCTGAAGCCTGAAACCCTAAAGGTGATAGAAGAAAAAGTTGGCAACAACCTACAAGACATAGGTGTAGTTTCTTTTTTAAAAAATTTATTTATTTATTTTTTTATGTGTATGAATGTAGTGTCTGGATGTAGGTTTCTAAATCAGACAGCAGCTCCATAGGAATAAAGTCAACAGTCGACAAATGGGACCTCATCAAACGCAAAAGCTTCTGTACAGTGAAAGAAACAATCAAGGAAGTGAAGAGAACGCCCAAAGAGTAGGAGGAAATCTTCACCAGTGATACATCTTACAGAGCATTAATGTCAAGAATTTATAAACTACTCAGAAAACAAAGAAGAAAACAAATGATCTACTCAAAAGATGGAGGATATAGCTGAACAGAGATTGCACCAGTGAAGAATTAAAGATGGCTGAGAAACATCTTAAAAAATGTTCAACATTATTAATAATTAAGGAAGTTCAAATTAAAACCACTCTCACATATCATCTCACTCTGACACGACTGGCTAAGATCAAGAAAACAAAAGATGACAAATGCTTGAGAGGTTGTGGGGAAAGGGGAACACTCATCCACCCACTGCTGGTGGAAGTGTAGATTGTACAACCATTATGGAAAGCAACATGGAGAACCCATAAAAGACTCAAAATCAGCCTACCACCTGACCCAGCTATACCACTCCTGAGTATATACCCCAAAGACTCATCCTACTGCAAAGATACATGCAAATCCATGTTTATTGCAGCTCTCTTCACAATAGTGAAGAGCAGGAACCAACCTATATGCCGCTCAACAGATGAGTGGATGACAAAAATGTGGTATATCTACACAATGGAGTACTATTCAGTGCTAAAGAAAGATGACATCTTGACCTTTGTAGGTAAATGGATGGAGCTCGAAGCCATTACGCAAGGTGAAGTAGCACAGTCCCAGAAAAACAAACGGCAAATGGTTTCCCTCATTTCTGGATGCTAACACCAAATGCTCAGATGAAAGGCAATCTGAACAACATTATTACCTTATTTATGTTTATTTGAAAGAAACTATTTTGTTATAGTGTAAATCTTTCAATGGTTTCTAGAATCCACCCACCACTCATTTTCAGACTCTGTAATTACTGCATATGGGTGGAGAGTATGTATCCATAGTTTAGAGTAATATAAAATTAATGGAGGAAAATGTGAATTCCTAAGCATAAAGAAAGACTCAGAGAAAGATGTAGGAGAGTTATGATAGAATACATGATCTCAGGTAGCGTAGGGGTAAGGGAAAAGGAAAAAAATACCATATAATCTGCAAATAGCAATAATTTGACTTCCTCTTTTACAATTAGTACCCATTATATAGTTTCAAACAATATATTGAAAAGTAGTGGGGATAGTGGATAGCATTTAATGTGAGTGCTTCATGTTTTTCTCCATTTAGAATGATGTTGGCTGTGAGCTCTCCTATAACCTCAGTTATGTTCAGGTGTGTTTCCTCTGGTCCAGTTCCCTCTAGGATTTTAATCATAAAGTCATGGTGGATGCTGTCAAAGGCTTTTCATTAACTGATATGAGCAGATGATTTTTGTCTTTAAGGTTCTTTATTTGATTTATTACTTCCATTGACATACCTATATTGAACCATTTCTATATCTAAGGAATAAAACCGACTTGATCATGGTGGATGACTTTTTTGATATGTTTCTGTACATGTTTCACAAGAATTTTATTGATGATTTTTGAATATATGATAATTAAAGATATTGTTTCAATGTTGCTGTTGTTATATATTTTCATGGTTTTGATATTAAGGCAATACTGCTCTTTTTTATTTTGGTTAACTGAGATAAGGTCGTTCAATTTTGCCTACCTTTTCAAAAAGCCATCTCTTAGATTTATTAACTTTTTATATTATTTGTTTCTAACTTATCAATTTCTGCTGTGATGTTTTATTTTTCAACTCCTTGCTTATGATTTAGTTTCTTTTTTTTTTCCAGATTCCTCAATTCTACCACTAAGTATTTTATTTGTGGACTTTGAGATTGTTTTAATGTGGATGCACCTATAAATTTCCTCTTAGGATCACTTTTTTTTTGTCTTTTCTTTTTTTTTTTATTTAATTTTATTTATTTCTGTACTGTGTATGAATGTACTGTCTGCATGCAGGTTTGTGCACCCGTGTCGTGCAATGCCGCGGAGGTCAGAAGAGGGTCTCGGATCCCCCTGGAACTGGAGTTCTCCTGGAATTGGAGTTTCAGACGGTTTTCGGCCGCCATGTGGGTGCTGGGGACCGAACCCGGGTCCTCTGTAAGAGCGGTCGGAGCTCTTAACCGCTAGGCCATCTCTCCAGCCCCCTTTTAAACAGGGTCTCCCTGCAGCCTCAGCTCTCCTGGAACTCACTCTGTAGACCAGTCTGGCCTTGAACTCACAAAGATATGCCTGCCTCTTCCTCCCAAGTGCTAGGATTAAAGGCATGTGCCACCATGCCTGGCAGGATTACTTTTAATGTGTCAGAAATTTTGTTGTATCTTCATATTTATTTAGTTCTGGGAATAATTTTTTGTGTATTTTTTCTTTGAAATATTCAACATTCATTATTGAATTCTGTAATGTTTATGATTTCCTGTAGTTCTTTTTTTTTGTTGTTGATTTTAAGCTCAATTACATTGTGGTATGAGAAAATGCATTTAATTATTTCAAGTTTTTGTGTTTGTCTTGTGCCCCAATAGCTGTTCTGTTTCTGAGAAACTCCAATGGGCTGCTGAGTAGAATGTGAATTCCTCAGGTCTTGGAGATTATTCTTTGTTAGGTCAATTTGATGTATGGTGTCTTTTAATTCAGATGTTTCCCTGTTTATTCTTTTTCCAGATTACATGTCAATTGGTGAAAGTGAGGTATTGAAGTCACCTTACAGGTTGTGCTTAACCTCTGTCTTGATGTCCAATAATACTCTTTTTTATGATATTACTTCCATCAGAATTTGTTTTACATATTTTCATGAATATAAGGACATCTTCTTGGCTGATTGTCTCCTTGATCAGAATAAAGCGACCCCATTTATGAATTCTGGTTAATTTAATTTGAAGTCTGTTTTGCCACATATTAGGACTGGATAGCAATGCTTGTTTGTTTCTTGCTGTCATTCTCATGGGAAAATTACTCCATCCCTTTACTATAAGATGACCCCAGTTCTTAAAGGTAAGATGAGTTTCTTGCAGACACCAAAACAATTGATTTTGTTCCTCAATCTATTCAACTAACCTAGTATTTTGAATGAAGAATTTAAGTCATCAGTATTTAAAGTTATTATTCAAAGGTGAGTATTTTTTCAAAGCCAATTTTTACTGAAGCTTTGTGCAATTCATACAAAATTTCCAAACAAATCTAGACCCTGCTCCCTTCCTTGCTCCCCCACCCCACCAGAGCCCATGCATTCTGCCAAACATGTGTTTCATTTCTTTCTCAGTCTCTTTTAAAATTTTTGATGCAGAAGTTTTCCGTTTTGAGCAGAGGTTCACTCCTTAGTCAGTTCTTTGACCCAGTCCTTCTGCTGGTGTTGTTGTCGTTGTTGTTATTCTCTCCAATTGGCATCGCTCCGAATTATGCTTATATGCATGCCACATATATAATAAGCTTTAGCACCTTCAGATTATCAATTTTTTATTAGACTGAAAGATGTCATGTTTGAAGTCTCCTCTTTGTCAAGCCCAAACAACCATCATTCCTGTCCTTGTGCTCTGTACTGAAGGTTTCCCTTCCCATGGTCAGCAAATGAGGTCCAGTAAGCACCATGTCCTGTCTTGATCTTCCTGTACTGGTCTCCATGATATCTTTTGGATTGTCCAACAACGGCAGCCTATGCTCTGAAGAGGCTGAAACCTCAGTAGTAGCTCAGTCCACAAGCTGGATGTCTCAGCAGTCCCCATCTGGCACTGAAGATTTGGAGGATTCTTGGAGAGACATGAGTTTTCAGTCCATATTGGAAAGTTGAAAAGCTGTATCTCATGTCTTCAAAGGAAAGCTGTGGCACAGGGTAGCTACACTTGCCAGTAAGACAGGCAAAACAACTGTGCTCTTTTTTTGTTTGTTTTTGTCTTTTTACTAAGATCTCAAGTTTTATACCTGAGGTACAATTTTTCAGGCTTTACTTATTATTTATTTCTAGTTATGTTTTCCTTTTGGATGCTTAAGGGCACACAGCCCAGATTAACCAAGGTTTTTGTTTTCTCAAGGTCAGTTGAGGATCTGGTCCTCAGGGGTCACTCAGGTTTTGGAGAGGGGGAGGGAGCCCTTCGCTCATTTTGCCTTTTCATTTACCAGTTCCATCCACTCAAGGACAAAGTCAGGTCTTGCTAGAGCAGGCTTCCCTTTTTGAAGCATGAGCAGAATTTCCTCTTTATAGACTAGATACTGGCTGAAGTCCCATTACTGGATCTCCAGGACCTCCTTGCTTGCACAGGAAGGCTGGTGACTCACATTTGCAGGACATTTCAAGAGATGTCCTCATGCATATTCCTCTGGGACTTAGTTGACCTCTGAGGCAAGGAACAAAGTTATCCCTTAAGACCCTCAGCCAAATTGGTGTGGGCATAAAGTATGGCAGTTATGCATCCAGAATAGCTAAGTTATACAAGCCTGATACCAAAGGTGAATTTATTTTTTTTACTGTCATTTATTTTCTCTCTGTGTTTTTAGTCTTATTTTGATTTTCCATAATTTTGCCGTCATTTGTTTTCTTTCAATACTGTTTTGGGAATGGTTAGTCCTTCAGTCCTTCATATTGCTTTGAGTAGTCTCTATAGAGCTGACTTGTTAGACTTACATTCATTTAACCTATTAATACCATGGAAGATATTTTTTTCTTTCTCTTTCAACACTGATATACATTTTTGCTCTGTAAAGAATTCTAGGTTGGTATCTGTGGCTACTTATAATTGTATTGCTTCAGTCTCTTTTCTGTTTTAAGGTCTCTATTGAAAACTTAGCTTTTCCGAAACAAAACAAAACAAAAATCCCTCAGCTTTTATCCTGATGAGTTTTCCTTTATGTGTAACTTGTATTTCTCTTGCAGCTATCAATACTCTCTCTTTGATCTGTATATTTAGTTTATTTACTATGGCAAATAAAGCTTCTTTACTGGTCCTATTTCCTGCCCATTTAGTGCTTCTGTTATCTGTATAGGTGTGGCTTTCCTGAATTTAGGGTATTTTACTCTTTTAATCCTGTGGAAGATCTGGTCAATGCCATTGACCAAAGATTTTTGCCATGCATTCCTATAATCTATAGATTCTGTCTTTTCATGATGGTCGACCTCTTATCTACATTCTATTTCTAATATTAAAAATAATTATATTCTTTGCTTAAGCGATCTAATACTCCTGATTTTTCTTCAGACCTTTACATTCTGCCTTCCATTTGAATCATTCTTTTGGTAAGGATTTCTCCTATCTTTTCTTTTCTTTTCTTTTCTTTTTTTTTTTTTTTTTTTTTTTTTTTTTTTTTTTTAGGGCTTTCCTTTTGCCCCCGCCGTTCTTGGACTNGGGTCTCCCTGTAGCCCCAGCTGTCCTGGAACTCACTCTGTGGACCAGGCTGGCCTTGAACTCACAAAGATTTGCCTGACTTTGCCTCCCAAGTGCTAGGATTAAAGGCATTCGCCACCACACCCGGCTATCTTTTCTAATTGTGTTGTGTTTTCAATTCCATTTTCACCTCAAATAATTAATTATTTTTGTCATTTCATTCAGTGGTGTTTTTTATTCCTTCAGCTTCACTCCAAATTTTACACCTATTCGCTTTGAGCTGCTTGGTTTTTCATTTCTGTGTTCTTTAAAGTCCATGAAATTTTTCATCGGGTTTAAGACTGTGCTTTTAAGTTCTGTGATGTGGGGTTCTTCTGTCTGTATAATTCTCAGTGTAGAACCCAGCGAATAAATGGAAGTTACGAAAATTGATGTACTGAGCTCATGTCATAAAGTAGACTTGTAACTAGTCTAAATAATCGTGTACTGAAACTTGGAATGCAAAAATTCGTAAATAAATTCTGAAGAGTGTAAAGAGTGTAAAGACCTGCCTAGGTCTTGAAATGATAATAGTGGGGCACTTCCACACACATAGATCAGTCTTGCAAAATAAAGATCAATGAAGAAAAGTCAGATATAATAGCATGGTAAATCGAGATTTAATATCCATCTTTCTATCAGATCAGTGGAATCCATGAAGTAAATGGTAGGAAATAGAAACAATTTAAATAATTTCTTTTTAACTGACTCATGGGATTCCATGAAACAAGGGTTTACACAGCAAAGGAAACTATCATCAGAACAAACAACAAAAAGAATGGAAAGAAACATTTTCCAGGGATGTTGGTTGTTTCTATCATCTGATGTTCTTTTAATCATGCATGACCACAATCCACACAATATTCTTCCCTTCTAGAACCAGGCTGGCAGTCCTACAGGACTGAGAGCTTCAAGGCTGTCTCCTGCCTGCAGGGTGACAGTCTCTAGGCTTAGCTCTGGCAAGGAGGGGGGAGGGGACCACAAAATTTACCCTATGGAATAAGAGAAAGAACAACATGGACTTAAATAAAGTCCACCAGATAAACTCTCTCTTTTATTCATGCCAGCATTGTATTTATATACCTAAGGTTGCTGTGCTCTGGGAAAGGAAGTGGGGGGGCCGGTGGAAGGGAAGGGTGAGCCACCTGGGCTCCTACCAGGAGGCTGCAGAACTCCAGTTTGTGCAACCAGTAAACTAGAGGTGTGACATTTTGCTCAATACTTTAAGGGGAGTGGCCATCTGGTTCTGGAACTTTGCAGAGATAGGCAAGACTAGAAAACACTGCAATATCATGGAACTTCTGCAGCTATAGATAACTCACAGACACAACTGAATGCCCACAGAGATATCAAATAACTCTCCAGGGTTTTGCAGGACAGGTCTTACAGGTCCTTGCCTCGAGCCAGGCAGAGTTTCATTCCTACACAGGCACAATTTAGAAATCAGTTTAACATCTAGTATATATAAAAGCCTGTAAAAATTAAACATCACACAACAATAAAATAATCAATCCAAACAATCAACTAATGAGACATAGAGAAAAGAAGCATTAATGACCAATAAGTATTTGAAAATTATTCACGTTTCCAATATTTATAGAAATCCAAGTTCAAACTAATTTGAAATGATATCAAACCCAGATGGAATACTTATCCTTGAGAAAGTAAAGAGCAAGTGAAGAGAAAGGTGTGAGGAAAAAGGAAACACTCACTGTTGATGGGAGTTTTGCTTTGAGGAAACCAAATAATTTTGTGTCATATTATGGAGATAAATTCACATCATGTTTATTGCTGTTCTATCCACAATAGTAAGGAAATGTAATTAGCCTAGCTAGCTATCAATAGATACATGGAAAATGTACATATGACACATATACAAAATGAATATGTTTCAACTTTAAAGAAAAAGGAATTCAGAAACTGTAGGAAAATGGATAGATCTGCCATAACAGTGAGGTGTATTAGACTCAGAAAGACAAATACCATATGTTCTTTGTCATATGTGGATGTTATCTTGTAATTTTCATATATGTGAGTTCATTCGGATGTGAGTGTACTCATACATGATGTCAAACAGAAAAGAAGAACTTGAAAGAGGAAAAAACATTCTGAGGTGCCGCATGAGTAACAGTGTACATGAAACATGGAAGTGGGCAGGGACCTGTGCAAGCAAAGGTGAGAATGAGGTGGGGAACCAACTTGAAGAGTATTTGTATTTAAGTGGCATAAGGAAGCCTGCTTCTTATGCTAATTAAAAAAGTAAAATAAAGAGAAATTTCTGATTTTCTGCATTTGATACAAAGTAACATTTACTATCGCGTTAAGGTTTTTCAAAAACAATACATTTAAGTATTTATCAGTAATTTTTGTAAGAAGAAGAGTTTTACAAATTTTATTTAAAGAGCTAGCTACTTTTTTGAATTTCTGATGGAGGCTGACATTTATTAAAAATACATTATAGGGGCTGGAGAGATGGCCTAGTGACTGCTCTTGCAGAGGACCTAGGTTCGATCCCCAGTACCCACATGGTGGCTGAGAACCATCTGTTACTCCAATTCCAGGAGAACTCCAGTTCCAGGGGAATCTGACACCCTATTCTGACCTCAGCGTCATTGCATGATACGGGTGCACAAACCTACATGCAGACAGTACATTCATACCCAAAATAAATAAATAAATAAATAAATAAATAAATAAATAAATAAATAAATAAATATGCATCATATAGTGTATTGTTATTTTGTGCCCAAATCCAAGACTGGTCTGTCCACAAACAGAGTTCTCATGCCACAACCAGGAAGGAGAAGTGCAGGAGCAGGAAGCACTTACCTCACAGCCCCTGGGAACATCACTTATCTCCTTCATCCTTGAGATTCTTTATTTATGAAATAAAAATGTGGAATGATATGCTATTCAAAATTACTTCACAACCTGCTTCATGTGGACAAACACAAATTGCTGAGATATGTTTTTGTTCTCTAGGGATATTTTCAAAAAGCCCTGGCTTAAATGTTAAACAGCAACAGACTAAACATATTTTGTGTTAATTATTTCTTCCATTTCAAACTGCTTTATGAAGATTCCTGATAAGCTGTACAGCTAGATATCATTACAATCCCTTCAGAATAAAAATGTCTAATACTTGGTAAGATGATTTCTTACCCCTTTTGTGCACAAACTGTCACTGGGAGTAAAACTAAACCCCATAAAGCTTTGAGGAATTATTCATGAGAGAAGGAAGTATCACACTGGAGTTGACAGTGCCAAGGAGGAACTGTTATTGATGGCAAGAATTCCAGTTCTTACTGCAATCTTTGAATTTATTTGTTCATAATATTATAACGCTTTTGAAATTTTTATTCAGGAGTGAAATCCAAAAGGCAAGAATATCACTCATACTGAAATCTCTTATTTATAAAGTTTCTGTGAGTTTACCAGCTCATTTGTTTTAAAAGAATTGCTAGATTCTGTAACACAGGAAGGAATAAGTATTGATTTTTTTTTTATTTGATGACTATAGAACTTAGGATTCAGGGACATAGACCTGAAAAGTTACAAGCTTCTGATTTTCATCAGATTATCTAAAAACAGACAATACAGGTATGTCAATAAATTGTGGAAGTCAGTTTTAAGCAAAAGAATGGAAGGAATTCTCTTTGACCATATTATATCATTATATTGCTTGCAAATTTGCCTTTATTATTTTTTTAGAATGGAATTTTTATTAATACTATAACTCTGAATGAAGGGAATCTAAGATCTAAGTGAGTTGCAAACATGTGCACAATTTGTCTTTTTTTTTTTTTTTTTCCTCTTTTGGACTTTTCATACTCACCATGATAGTGGAGAGTTTGATAGAAGAAAAATCTGGGTTCAGAAAGGTGATTTGACAAAATACAATAAAATGCTTCTTTTTAGCACAGATACTTCAGTAAGTGAACAAGCACTTCAGCTTCCAAAGTACCCCCCCACTGCATGACCACTCTCAGCTGAGACTCCCCAATTTCATGCCTGCCCCTGCCAGAAACTGCAGCCACCACACAAGGCTACGATAACCAGGAAAGTGACCCTGAACCTCTACTTCCTAATCTTTCCCCACTCAAAACTTCCCAGATTGCCTTTCTGCTTATCTTCAATTGCCCCAGAAGTGAAAAGATGGCGGTAAGCAATATCCTGACTTCTGATTTTCTCCCTCTGAATGTGGGGCTCTCTAAGGGCCTGCTCTCTAACTCCATGGGAGCCATCAGATAAGTCATGAAGCCTGGACACCCCAATAAGTGACCTGTCTTTTCTTATACTTCCTTCCAGTGTTTTCTTCCCAAGAATTACTGAATCCCTCCTGAGAGCCAGCTGCCCCTAGGAGGCCCAGAGATCCCAGGAAGTGATCCTGTGCCTGTTCTTCCCATGCCTCCTTGACTGCACATCAGCTTCCTGGCAGCTTTCCACTGTGTGCTATGCAAAGCATGGCCTTTCACCATCCTAGGACCATTTAACTGTATCATTTGTTCTAATATTTCTTTAAAAGGGACCCTCAGGATCCTGGGTTCCTGACTCCTCAAATCACTGCCCTATTCCTATCAGGGATCCTCCAGCTGCCCAGTTGTGCCCAGAGAAAAGAAAGGAATAATTTCACAATCCATCTACAAAATTACTATTGCATGGATTATGAAATCTGATAGCGACAAAACAAAACAATAACTAAAGCAAAAAGGAACAGAAGGAAAGCAAACGATGGACAAAACTATCTGATGAATATAGACACAAAATTAATTTTAATGACTTCTTTGAGAATTTTGTACAATGTATTTTTACTATATTGAGCACCTTTCCCCAACTCCTTCCAGATCTAGCTCCCCTTCTTACATTTGATGAAAATGCTGTCTTTTCTCCACTGTGTAATTTTGAAATTTTTGTCATAAATCAGTTGGCTGAGCCTACATTACCATGTTAATGACAATGGGACTCTATTCCCTTATTCTACATTGCTGTTTGTTTTTGTGCTAATACCAAGCTGTTTTATATTTAAAGCTCTGCAATATAGAATTTGAAGTCAGATATATTACTTCCTCCAGCAACTTTCTAGAACCAGAATTGATCCAGTCTTTCCCTCAGGACATTGAGTCTTCAGGTTTATATTAAACTCTTTGAATCCAATTTGTGCTGCCCACATCTTATTATACTGGGGTTCTGGAGCAGTTCTGTGTTCATATTCTGTAATGACCCTAAATCCAAACCTTTTGATAATACTGTATGCTACAGATCTACAATTTAATGCTGTGCATTGCACAGTCATTTATTCACTACTTGGTGACCAGTTGTGGATCTCTGTTTTAATCTCCATTTTTGACAAAAAGAAGCTTCTCCATGAGGTTTGAGAAGGCCTTAATCTATGGATATAAGAAAAAGTCATTAAGAGTTGGTTTAGTTCTGTGTACCTTTAGCAGAATAATAGGTTTTCCTGGAGGGACTGTGACCTACTTGGTTACAGGTTCATGGCCCTGATAATAGTCATGGGTATAAGTTTCATCTTGTGGACTGGCCCTCGGAAAATGGTTTGGTACTCCCTTGACTTACTTGCCATTATTACACCAGTGGGCATGTATTGTCAGGCTGATTGTTATCATTGCATGCAGAATGCAGAACTGCGTAAGGTTAATAACTAATTTTCTTTCCTGGTGGTATGCACAGCATCTTTTAGCAATGTGAAAGCTAGCCAAGATAAATGATGTTTCAAGTCAGAATGAGCATGATTTACCCATGTTGGATGATGTCAACTGATAAGTAGGTGATTATATATATATATATATATATATATATATATATATGGCACAGAAACAGAATGGAATATTATTAAAATGTTTAGAAAAATTAAATTATAGCCAGATGTGGTGGCACAGTCCTTTAAAACTAGCACTTGGGAGATGGAGGCAGGCAGATCTCTGTGAGTTCAAGGCTAGCCTGGTCTACAGAGTGCGGTCCAGGCCAGCTGGGGCTACAGGGAGACCCTGTCTCTAAAAGATCCAAAAAAGAAAAAATAAATGATGATATCTGAAGACAAATGGGTGGAACTGGAAACAGTCATCCTGTGTGAGGTGACCCAGATCCAGAGGAAAAATGTCATGTTTCACTCATCTATGAATTTTACTTATGAGTGTTATATTTGAGTGTTATATATGAGTGTTACATATGAGTTTTATTAGTATATTAGTAAGGGAATTCATGGTGAGCTTATAGAGATGTGACTATAGAACATAAAGGTGGAAAAAGGAAGAATTGAACAGGAACAGTTAAATTGGACAGTGGCAAGGCAGGATAAAAGAGAGAATACATGGAATGATAAATAGCACTGAAGAGATTTTGTACAAAGTCACATAGCAGTCTACTATAGAAGTTCCCCAAAATATCTAAATTTGCATATACAAATATTAAAAAAATAAACTAAGCTACTCAGTATTGGGGAAATAATGCCCCTACTAGACACAACAGACTGACAAATGAAAAGCCCACTTTCAGAAATGAGTAATGTCGGGTCTGGAGAGATGGCCTAGCGGTTAAGAGCGCTGACCACTCTTACAGAGGACCCGGGTTCGATCCCCAGCACCCACATGGCGGCCGAGAACCATCTGAAACTCCAATTCCAGGAGAACTCCAGTTCCAGGGGAATACGACACCCTCTTCTGACCTACGCGGCATTGCACGACACGGGTGCACAAACCTACACGCAGACAGTACACTCATATACATACAAAAATAAATAAATAAAATTAAAAAAAAAATGAGTAATGTCTTTTGGAGTTGCTCGTTGGTGAGGTTCCAGAGATCCTCTAGACAAAAGTCATTTACAAGCCAAATTCAACAATACAGAAAAAATCAACCACAAACCCCCAGCAGAGACCTAAGGAAATGGGCAGAAGCCCAAAACCTCATCTGAAGATCTACTGGCGATTTATCACTGCTGGCAAGAGACAGTTGATCTTCTTTAAGGAAGTGATGCCAGATAAGTTGCACATGGAAGAACTCACACTGAAGGACATCTGGGGACATAAACAACATAAAGGACAG
Organism: Rhizomys pruinosus; assembly: GCA_009823505.1. Classification (NCBI taxonomy): domain Eukaryota; kingdom Metazoa; phylum Chordata; class Mammalia; order Rodentia; family Spalacidae; genus Rhizomys; species Rhizomys pruinosus. The sequence goes on from VZQC01005539.1 coordinate 360,334, forward strand.
AATGCATGAGATCCACTGGCTGGGCTATGAAGGCTGCAGACAGGGGAGGGTCTAAATAAGATTAAGATGTCTGAAATGCACAAAATGAATTAAAATATAGATTAAAATAGATGAAAATTATCATCTGTCATAACCAAGCTGACTTTATTTCATAAATGCAGGCATGATTCAATTTATGCAAATCAATAAGTATAATTCAACATTTCATTTTCTCAAAAAATAGTTTGTAATAAAATCAACAAGGAAATAAATGAACTCTACAACAAAAACCTTAAATCATTGAAGGAAGAAGTTGAGGAGACACTAGAAGAATGAAAGAGCTCCCATAACCATGTTTCAAGAGAGTCAAACTGCAAATGGCTGTTTATCAAAATCAATCTGCAGATTGAATCTAATATCAATAAAAATCTCAGTGCAAATTTTCATAGGAAAAAATTGCTTAAAATTCATATAGAAACACATAAAAATGGCTAAATCAACTCTCTCAGTGGAAAGAACAATGTTGGAGACATTACAATATCTGCCTTCAAAATACAATACTGAGACTTTGTTATAAAAACAGCATAGTATTGGCATGATATCTAGGAGAGAGACTGGGCTAGATTGTTAGTATAAGCCCAAGGAAACTCAGCCACCTGATTTTTTTTTACAAAGTTGTAAAAACAGCACACTGGAAAAGAGACAGCATCTTCAACAAATGGTACTGAAAAACCTGGGTGTCTACATATGGAAGAACAACATGATATCGTTTCCCACACAAAAATCAAGTCCAAATAAATCAAGATCTATATTTAATACCTGGGACACTGAAACTGCTAGAGAAAAATGTATAGGGTGTTCTATAAGATATTGGCAAAATCAAGAACAAAAATCTAGGACTCTGGTTTCTCAGGAAGCATGGCCAACAGTTGACAATAGAAACTTGTGAGGCAAAAACGCTTCTGTATAGCAAAGGAAATGTCAAATGAAGAGGCACCACACATCAGGGGAAAATACCTTTGTCATAGGATTAATATCTAAAATGCATGAACAAATAAAAATACCCAAACATGAAGAAAAGAGACCAGTTAATAAAAATGGGGTATGTATCTAAACACAGAATTCTTAAAGAAGTACATGTATCAGGGCTGGAGAGATAGCCTAGCGGTTAAGAGCACCGACTGTTCTTGCAGAGGACCCGGGTTCGATTCCCCAGGACCCACATGGCGGCTGAGAACCGTCTGTAACTCCAATTCCAGGAGAACTCCAGTTCCAGGGGAATCCGAGACCCTCTTCTGACCTCCGCGGCATTGCACGACACGGGTGCACAAACCTACATGCAGACAGTACATTCGTAGACATACAAAAATAAATAAAATTGCACGACACGGGTGCACAAACTTGCATGCAGACAGTACATTCATACACATACAGAAATAAATAAAATGAATAAAAAAAATTTTAAAAAAGTACATGTATCTAATAAGCAGTTTTTTTTCATGTTTTCTAACTTTATTTCACTTGTCAAAAGAATATGGGTGTCTTACCTAGATTATTTTTAAAAACACTTTTTTTAAATTTAATTTTTATTGATGCTTTGTGCATTTCGTACATCATTTTCCAATTCAGATCAGGCATATTTCCCTTTCCCTTCGCCCCCACCCCCACCCCATCCCAGATCATGTATTCTGCCATAACTGTCCTGTATCTTTCAGGTTTTTTTTTTTTTTTCCATTTTTTAGCTATAAGTGATAATCCATGAGTACAAGCATCCTTCGTGCAAAACCAATCTGCAGACTGTTGTGCCCAAATCCCCAGTCCCACCATCCAGTGGGGGGTGACAGGTTGTTTGTTCAATCAAGTTGATCAAATGAGTGTCCAGACTACATCGCTGTAGTTTCACCATTCACCCCAATCGCAGCCTTTACATTCTACCACGCCCCCCCTCTCTGAATAGAGACTTCACAGAGGAGGAATTAGAGATGGCTGAGAAACATCTTAAGAACTGTTCAACATCTCTGATAATTAAGGAAATGCAAATTAAAACCACTTTGAGATATCACCTTACTCCAATAAGACTGGCTAGGATCAGGAACACGAATGATACCAAATGCTGGAGAGGTTGCGGGGAAAGGGGAACACTTATCCATTGCTGGTGGGAATGTAAACTTGTACAGCCACTATGGAAAGCAGTGTGGAGAACCCTTAAAAGACTCAAAATGAGCCTTCCGTTTGATCCAGTCATACCACTCCTGGGTATATACACACAAGACACAACTTACTGCACAGATACATGCACAGCTATGTTTATTGCAGCTCTGTTCACAATAGCAAAAAGCTGGAACCAGCCCAGGTGCTCCTCAACTGATGAGTGGATAGAGAAAATGTGGTACATGTATACAATGGAGTTTTATGCAGCGGTAAAGAGGGACAATATAATAAGCAGTTTTTAAAATGTTCATCGCTAGCTATCAGGGACTTACAGTTTAAACTACTTTGAAATTCTATCTTACCCCATGCAGAATGACCATCATCAATGACAACAAATGCTAGAACTAATGTGGGTAAAGAAGAATTCTTTCAGGCTGGAGAGATGGCCTAGCGGTCAAGAACGCCGACCGCTCTTACAGAGGACCCGGGTTTGATCCCCAGCACCCACATGGCGGCCGAGAACCGTCTGAAACTCCAATTCCAGGAGAACTCCAGTTCCAGGGGAATCCGAGACCCTCTTCTGACCTCCGCGGCATTGTATGACACAGGTGCACAAACTTGCATGCAGACAGTATATTTATACACATACAGAAATAAATAAAATAAAATTAAAAAAAAAAGAAGAATTCTTTCTTGTTAACTGTTGGTTTGACTACAGGCTGTTGCAGACACTATGGAAATAAATGTATGGGTTCCTCCAAAATCTAGAAATTTAACTATTATATGACACAGCTATACCACTCCTAGGCATATATTCACATGACACTATAGTTTTCTAAAGATTTATTTGCCCTTGTAAGTTCATTACTGCTTTTTTCACAATAGCTAGTAAATATAATTAGCCAACATCAACTTTCATAATCACCAGCTCATGAACAAATACTGAAAATGTGGAACATATACATAATGGAAATATAACTAGCTATAAAAATCATGACACTTTCAGGGAAATGAATGGAACTAGAAAAAAATATGCTATGGGTGTGAGGAAACCCATGTCTATAAGGCAAATGCCATTAGCTTTAGTATATGTGGATCTCAGCACCAAGTGTTTAACTTTATTGTTTCACATTCAATATGCACAGGAGCCAGGAAACTAAGGAAAGTTCATCAGATTGGGGGATACTTGAAGAACATGGGGATAGTAGAACATAGGCCATTTGTAAATAGAGACTATGAATTTAGAGCAGCAGAGTTTGAGCAAGGGATGGAGGTAGGTGGATGGCAGAGTTGGGAGTGAGAGGGCCATGCAAAATAAAGATATATGAAAATGGTACATGGAAACCTACTACTTAGAAGGCCAATTAAAAAATGGAGATCGGGGCTAGAGAGATGGCTCAGTGGTTAAGATCGCAGACTGCTTTTGCAGGACTTGGGTTTGATTCCCAGCACCCACATGGCAACTAAGAACTGTCTTTGATCTTGGTGTGGTGGTGCATTCCTTTAATCCTAGCACCCAGGTGGCAGAGGCAGGCAGATCTCTGTGAGTTCAAGGACAGCTTGGTCTACAGAGTGAGTTACAGGCCAGCTGGGGCTATAGGGAGACCCTGTCTCAAAAAAAAGGGATATGATTTAGAAATGTGACATCCTGAACAGGTGAGTTATGTTTCCCTATTGGCCATGAGATAGAAAACAAAAGTCCCTGTACAGGATGTGGCATAGATATCTCTTGATGCTATATCTGTCAGGGAAGTCCCAGCTGCTTCAAAAGCAATATAAATTCTTGCACTTTCTCTTGGTTGCCCATCAGAAGTAGCTGGTAAGACCCTATTGCTGAAGATATAATAAGATACAAAGAAATTAAACTAAAACCAAATTGGATACTTCCTCTCCAAGAACAAACCATCATACTGCTGGTATATGCAATGCTGAGTGCTCTGAAAGACTATCAACGGTCTTATCCAGCTGAGAACTGCAATAACTGCTGCAGGTGCAATAGTGGCGGAATCTCATGGGGACAACCAAGCACTTATAATTGTGCTAAGCCTACTCCACCAGAAGGAATTCATGCCTGATACTGTAAGTCCAGCTAACAACCTGTGATTGAGGCCATACTTGGTAACTTACTTTGTTGTTCAGCTGAATTGACACAGTTCCACACCTTGTACATATGTTTACACGCATAGACAAATACTTCTCTTGGACTTAATAGGAGAAGCTTCTCTTCCCAATGAACAGAGGTGAGTACACAGACACATGGATGCTCATGATTCTAAGAATGAGTGATAGTCCACTGCTTGGTCTTTAACAGGACATTCATATATTCTGCTCTAAGCTTAAGGGAACTACTGGGTATTAGAGGTGGAACGAATTCAGGAAACACATGACAGGTAGAAGCCATCTTGGCATGACACAACAACTGCAATTATGAACTCACAGCAGGATCAGCTTCTTGGAAATGTCCTGCACAAGCCTTGTCCTATCAATAGTCACTCACAGAACTCTATGGAGCCCTCTAAGCCTCCCAGATCAACTGATGGATTCTGGGGTAGAAAGTGACATAGTCCTCAGTTGTGGACTTACCATGTTTCAATGGATGGTTCCAAACTCATGGTCACATAGATGACCCTGGCTATATTAAAACAAGCAGAAAACAAAACTAATATCATAAGTAAGGGAAATGAACTTATATTGAGCAGAGTAGACAGTTTATAGGGATGGGAAGAAAATAAGTGAGGGTGTGAATAATCACAATAGACTATATCTATCTATCTATGAATTGTCAAAAAACAAATTTAATAAAAGATGATAAATATTTTCTGTGTAAAAAATGAATTTCTTGTCACAGTTGATGATTGTGAAGTATTCAAAGCTGTTGTGTTGACAAAAATATCTTAAGGCTGATATAGTTTCAAAGTTGTAAAACTAATATGCAGGCATTTAGAAAGAACAGATAAGTTAGACATGCCTATTATATCAATAAATAAAACACAAGATAATTACTAGGCATATTTCTTTTTATTTAGCTCTATAGATTGAAACATAACCATTTAATATTTGCATGGAGACCAAGTTCAAAACTATTATGATTTATTTAAAAGCATATATTTCAAAATGTTAACTCATCATATATATTTTAAAATCTAGAGTTTTGGGGGCTGGAGAGATGGCCTAGCGGTTAAGAGCGCCGACCGCTCTTACAGAGGACCCGGGTTCGATCCCCAGCACCCACATGGCGGCCGAGAACCGTCTGAGGCTCCAATTCCAGGAGAACTCCAGTTCCAGGGGAATCCGACACCCTCTTCTGACCTCCGTGGCATTGTACGACACAGGTGCACAGACTTGCATGCAGACAGTACATTCATACACATACAGAAATAAATAAAAATTAAAATTAAATAAATAAAATCTAGATTTTTCTACTATAAAATTTTCAATTCTTGGGGCTGGGGAGATTGCCTAGCAGTGAAGAGTGCCGACTGCTCTCGCCGAGGACCTGGGTTCGATCCCCAGCACCCAAATGGCAGCTGAGAACCATCTTTAACTCCAGTTCCAGGGGAGTCCAGCACCCTCTTCTGACCGCCGAGGCATTGCACAACAGGGGTGCACAGACCTGCATACAGATAGGACATTCATACAAATAAAGAATAAATACGGGCTGGAGAGATGGCCTAATGGTTAGGAGCGCCGACCGCTCTTACAGAGGACCCGGGTTCGATCCCCAGCACCCACATGGCGGCCGAGAACCGTCTGAAACTCCAATTCCAGGAGAACTCCAGCTCCAGGGGAATCCGAGACCCTCTTCTGACCTCCGCGGTATTGCACGACACGGGTGCACAGACCTGCATGCAGACAGTACATCGATACACATACAGAAATAATAAAAAAAGAATAAATAAAAAAATAAAAAATTGTAAATTCTTATGTTTACACTATATTTTCCCCCATAGGTTTAGAGGGAATTTCTTCTAAGAGCAAACAGAACATCATGAAAACTAAATATTATTAAACAAAGTAAGCTTTAATAAAACATTATGCTAAATGTTGATAAAGCATCAGACCACATTCCCTTTTTAAGGAAAAATATGCAAAACACTTTCCTCATTGAGAAACTTATGAATTACCTTCGTTAACTACTTACTAAAAGACAGTCTCCATTCTTGTATCTTTCAAGGTAGAATATGTACTGTTCATCCAAAAGTAGAGGAAACCAGGAAATAATAATGAATATCCATATTCATGAAAAACAATGATTTAACATTAGGCTTACTAAGCAGTGTTAAGTAAAATAAGACAGCAAAGAACTTAACTCAGACCCAGAAAGACAAATATCACATATGCTCAGTTATGTGGATCTTAGCTCTAAGTTCTTAGATTTGCATGTTTCACTTAGAGTAACTACAGAATTTAGAATACTGCAAAGGGATCACTGGCAGGAGAGGAAAGAAAGATCTTAATGAAGAGAGGGGATAGTAGAGCACATGTGATTTGAAGGACTTGGGAAAACAGAATAAGAGTGATTTTAAGTGGGAAGGAAGGTATGGCAGAGGAATAGGTCTGGGGGAGATCACTAACATTAAAAATGTTTGGAAAACCCATGTGGAATTTGCTGTTTTATAATTTACACTGTATTCATATATTCAAATGAAAATTTAATTGGAATTACCTCAATTAGAGGACACTGTTCCTCTTGGAAGCCATCGCTGACCAAGGAAAACACTCAAGAACTATTAGCTACTGCCATTGTGCTCAATGGCCACCAGAAATTTATGGTAAGACCCTTCTTGTGAATATACCATACCCTTCAATGTTAGTACATGGAAAAATCAAATTGCTAGAGGAAGCTTACTCCCTGCTCATCAGCTTTTAAAGTATGCAGGTGGACAAAATTCAACAACAACTTTACACAGTTAAGATACCTGTGAAGCACAATAATGGACTGTTTAGGAAGATCTATGACCATGAGTATAATACTGCGTCCAAGGTTGTAAGGTAACCAAATGCTTCACAATTAGATTTAAGGCCTACTCCATAGGAGTAGGATCATGCCTGTTACTGTAAATCTGTCCAGTTACAAATGCTTAGGTAGTTACAAATCCCTAAGGTTGAACTACTATTATTCTTCTACATGGACAAAGTGTGAAATTGCCTTTTAAATGAATATATTTTACCCCATAGATTATCAGAGCATGCAGCTCTCAGATCTCCTCAAAGTTTTATGGATATGATAGTTAATGCAGAAATTCAGAATAGGTCAAAGTACAGAGAATAATTATCAGTGATGTGCTCAGCCACTATTGGAAATTTAGATTACCAACCCCTTGAAGATCAGGAATCATTGTGGAAGAGGAAAGAGAAATATTGTAAGAGCCAGAGGTCATGGAAGTTTGAAATCAAACCAGATGTGCACAAGATCAAGCCAGTCAGCAGTGGAGCATGGACATGTGATATGTTTATGGGCCTTCAAAACTAGCTGTGGAGCTGTGAGTGTTGACAGCTTTGAGATAAGAGTGTGTTTACTTTAGGGTATGAGTGTGATATCTGGTGGGTCAGCCAAATGCCAGTGGATGGTCCCAGAACCATTAGTACATGAACAGTACAAACTGGACTGGGTGGCTTTATTTTTAAAGAGAGAGAATACATGAAACTTTTAGGGCCAGGATCATGTGGGTGGATCAAGGTGGATTCTTGAGGAGGAAAGGTTGGTGGATATGATTAAAACATTTTTATACATTCTCAAAGAATTAATAAATATATTATATTTTTTAAAATCTACTGAATGGTGAGAACTTTCTGCAGTTTCTTCACTTGTGTCACAATTACAAGGCACAGGTAAACAATGTGAGAGTAATTCACAAATAAACCAGTCATTCTAGAGCATTATTGTCAATATTCTGGTGTATGACAATTACTTTCACATGAATTGGGATCCAAGATATCGAACATTTTGATAACAGTAGAAACTGAGCAAGAATCGGAGCAAAGAACAAAATGTTGTTCTAGAGCATCATTTTCCTTGTGTATATTAGCTATGTGACTCATCAGTTCTGCAGAAGAACCCGCAATATTTTCAGACATTAACAACTAGACAATTGTGCTTTTCAGTCACATACTATTAGGATGTTCCATAATATGTATTACAGAGGAAGAGGGGAGTAGGGATTTAGAGGTTTCTAAATCAATTCTAAAAATAATTCCCTTTGCCAAAATAACAAGACTTTTAGATTTGTGCAGGGGACAGAGAAAAGTGAAATCTCTCCAAAATAATATAAATGTAACTAAGTCCATTGGAAATATTTTCCATAAGTACAATTTACATTTGGTTCTCTGATTTTACTTAAGAAAGAGAGAAACAAATCTATAGCACCTAAAGATGAAACATGATTAACTTTGCCAAATATAATTTTATGAGAAAAATGCATTTATATTTTACTAGCTTCAACAGTGAATTCATGCAACGCTAACATGAGTATTATCAAGTTAAGCATAATTTATAATAAAAATAACATTTAAAGTTTAGAATATGAAGAAACTGACCTATAGAAGAAAGGTAAGTTAAGTATTCATGTGTCCTAAAGAGTCATAAGATATACAAATGGGGGCTGGAGAGATAGCCTAGAAGTTAAGAGCACTAACTGCTCTTGAAGAAGACCCGGGTTTGATCCCCAGCACCCACATGGTGGCTGAGTACCGTCTTTAACTCCAGTTCCAGGGGAATCCAATACCCTCTTCTGACCTCCACGGCATTGCACGGCATGGGTGCACAAACCTACATGCGGACAGTACATTCATACACATATAAAAACAAACAAACAAACAAATAAATAAATAAATAAATAAATAAATAAATAAATAAAATTTAAAAAAGATATGCAAATGTGACATCTGGACTGAGTTAATAAGATTTATTCAAGTATTAATGGCCTTGATTTAAATAGCACTTTTCAAGTATTAGTGAAATGAATTAAGGAAAGTTTTTCAATTGTATGTCACAATTTAAGATTATAGTATCCTTGCCAATATTCTCCCCCAGGCTGCTTGGATTCTACCCTGAAGCAAAGAAATGAACAGTGATCAAGATTTGGGCTGAATATATCCTTCAACCTCCAATTATGGTTCATATTATTTTCCAATTTTTGGAACAGCCAATCATTGCAGCTGATTTTTCACAGACAGCAGAAAAGTGCTCTTTTAATATAAAAACACATTAAAATTGCATGTACTCTTTTCTGTATTTTTTATGCATTTATACAATTTTATCATATGCACGTTGATATTTTTGCAGCAATAAAGTAATTTATAGCCTGAAAATAATTTTGAGAAAATGTTAATAAATAAATTGTGAAAACTGTAATTATAAAACAGAAATAATTGCTATACAGTACACAGATTTTTGTTTAGCACATAAAACACAGTAGGGAAGCTCTACATTAAAAAAGTTATCTTCTAAAGCAAGTTAACTTTATTAAAATTAATAAAAATTTAATTAATAGAACACTTAAAATGTATGTTGTGAATATGCAAGCTTGAAATTATGGACTAGCTCCTCCTACAGCTAGCTCTATGTTTACTGAAATTTCATTAGTCTGTATATTTGTCAGCTAAATAATTTGCATACTTAAACCTCCCTGTATACTCATAAACATGATCAACAGTAATGCCTGAAATGAGTCTAATAGGAAAGCCACATTAAGAGAACATTATAAACCTAGTCCAAAACCACCAGAGAGACTCCACTCACATTCCACTGTGGAGCTGCCTCCTCAGAGCATGGGCAACATCACATTTCAACTACTGTTTATCTGAAACCTAGAAAATTAAATATGGATCTCAGCTTTGATGAAATCGTGTATTTTCCACATTCTGTACTACTGAAGGTGCTGCAGACTCAGGGAGAAGAGGGAGGGAGCAACAAGGAGATAACCATCAAAAGTTTCTCAGAAAAATTTTCAGTAAATAACCCATTGTCCTTCTCTAGATATGGGTTCATAAGCCATTTCATATCTGGATGAATTCCCAGGACTTAAGAAATGAAGCAGTAAAGTCTGGACACATGCTTCTTCAGAACAGACAACTCAAAGAGGTCAGTCATTTAATCATGACTATTTTCAGTGATGTGATATTTAAGAATTCTCAAAATTGCTAACATTTTATTAGTAATTCAATTCTTCAAAAAGAAAACTTGCGTATGAAGGGATAGTTAGAATTTAAAGTAACATTTATGTGAAACTGGGTGATTGTTTTCACAATGACAAACTGAAAAAGCATTGACTGTGGTCCAGGAGTGGATACTGATCTTTACTGAGGGTAGAGAGCAATGTCTCACCTCACAGAAATTATAGTCTGCCGGTCAAGTAGTGTACTGTACTGAAACAGCAGCTACTAAAATACACAAGGCCAATAATTAGTGGTACTGTTTTGGAAGTGAATAAATAAAACTCAGGAGCAATGCACTTTGCCAATTCAAAGGCAAAACTCCTAAATCAGTGTTTGGAAGATTTAGGAGAATGAACCAATATGATCTGAATAAATGTCATGTTTTACATAACTTTTATTGTTCAAAATGTATTAGTTTAATTTATCTTTTAAATAGTAAAACAACAACATCATCAACAAAATTAGACCAATTGTAAATCGTCTGTGTTATGACTTTTGTAGCAAATTGAGTACAGTTTTGTGCTTCTGAGTGTCATCCACAGAATCTCATCTGTTCTCCATGTATTTTCTGAAAGTAAAGACAGCAATACTGCACTGATGTTAGAATCCTAGGAGTCCTACCATTTGTATCTATAGGATGTAAGGAATTGTTGCAGTAAATCTGTCACTTGCTACAAATAATTATCAGAAAAGAAAGAAAAAAGAAGAAACATGTGTGTAAGAAGTTTGTTTCAGAGAGGGAATAATGAAGTAAGTAAGGGAGGAGGGAAGGAAGGTGTCACATGGATTAAAGCTATGGGTTATGAGGCAATGATACTGCATCACAAATGTTATTTATTTTGTTATGAATATTACTATTTGTTTGTTGTTTTTAAAATGCTTGCATTATTTCTCCCTTTTCCAATCCCCCAACTCCTCTATGTCCCTCCCTTACAATTGTGTATCCACTTCTTTATTATATTATATTATATTATATATTATTTGATAATATTTAATACATATATATTACACATGCTGATATATTCATAATATATGAATTGACTGAATTCACTCTCTGATGCTTGTGTTTTGCTGTATTTAGTGCTGCCTTCTCAGTTGGGATCAGATAACCTCTCAGGGGGCTAATCCCTAGGCAAAACTGATTTTCCTTCCATTAGCATCCATTGAATTGATTACCTATAGCTCTTCATCTTGATAACAGACCCCTTGAAGTTTACCCTATCTACACTGCATGCAAACTGGTATTGTTATTATGCTGATTTCTTTAAGCTAGGACACTGTGGAGATTTCATTGGTGTAGCTTCACTCTTATGTCTTTAGACATGCATTACCTAGTAGTAGGTGTTTTATTTGGCTCTTACAGTCCTTTTATCGCCCCCATTTTTTGTAACTTTACAATAGTACCCAAGCCTTAGGAGGATAGATATAATTCTCGATGGGAACATCATAAATCTATATTCTCTGTCTTTGATCAGATGTACAAATTGATAATAGTCTCCATTTATTTGAAAAATAAAAACCTACTCTAATAAGTGTTGAAAGGTCCACTTGTCTGTAAATATAAAGATGGATATTCACAATACAGTAAGAAATTATTTTATTCTGTATTATATTCTGTATTCTTCAGAAAAGTGACAGCAATACGTTCTTTAGCATTTATGAACTTTGCAGTCATGAGAACTTGGCTATTGTTTCAGTACATGTATAAAGCCTCTCCTATTGAATGTCTCTAAGTACAATTGCATGGGTATGGATCCCCAAGATGAAAGTCTCACTAATAGAACATTGCGGTATAGCAATTTGGGTAATCTATTGGGCCTTCGTAGATGTGGTTCCTAGACTTTACAGCTTTGTAGGACCACTGAATAGTTTTCTTACTTAGTACCTTTCATAGATACCTCTGATACAACAGAGCTATTCTTTGTAAAGGAGCCTTATAGGTCAGTTTCATCTCAGTTGCTCCAATCATAGTGCCCAATGTATGCCATCTATTTAGCAATAAGGTCATGCCATCAAGTTCATCAAGGGCTGTGTTGGTAGACTGTATAGTTTTGGGAGTCTCTTGTACTACCCTGACCAACAACTGAAAGGGAGAATCCTTTCCCTGACAGTGCAATTTTTGTTATACAGTTTCCAGGTGTACCCATGCACATATGAATATTTTTTAGTCAGCTGATTAAATATGATATTTCTTTTTGACTTTTGTTACCACCTGCATATCTTTTATCTGTTTCTCTCTCTCCAGTATAGTCCTCCCTCCCTTCTTCCTTCTTCCTAATTGAAGTAGCCTATTTCCCCATTTCCTTCGATAATAAATCTGTTCTGGGATCCTCCTTTCTCAGGCTATTTCATTTCCTGTCCATTCATGGTTAATTTCTATTTTCTGGCTCTTGAGATTTATCAGGACATATACTCATGTGTAAGAATTTGAATGTAAGATGGACAGATACAGCAGAACATGAGTTGCTCATTTTTATGGGTTACATAAGTAAGCACTATGGTTTCTTTTTCCACCTATTTAAGTAAAAATTTCATCAGTTTATTTTCCTTTTCTGCTCAATAGAACTTCATTGTGTAAATGTATTTTCACTATCCATTCATCAATTGAGAGATATTCAAGTTGTTTTCTTTCCTAGCTATTGTGAAAAAAGCAACAATAACATATTGAGCAGATATCTCGGGAGTAGATTACGTAGTCATTGGATATTGTCCAAGGAGTGATATGGCTGCATCCAATAATATATA
>VZQC01005541.1:0-14800 GCA_009823505.1 Rhizomys pruinosus
CTCCTCTCTTTCGCCCTTTGAATTGCTTCAAGTATTTTATGAAGAGTGGTTTTCCAGACATGTATTCCATTCACTTGTTTATGTCATGGACGATTTTCTCTCTCCTTCACGTTATAGTCGACATTTTGCTGGTAACAGTATTCTGCGTTGGCATCCATAGTCCCTTACCACCGGGAATGCTTTGCTCCATGTTCTTCTTGCTTTCCTGGTTTGAGGCGAAAGTCAGTTGTAATTCTGATGGGTTTCCCTTTGTATGTGACTTGTTTTCTTTTGGGCCTCAGGAATTTTGTCTTTGTTTTGGGATCTAGCATTTTAACTATGATATGCGTGGGGTGTTTCTTTTCTGATCTTGTCTATTTGGTGGTCTATATGCTTCTTGTATTGTATTGGATTGTCTATTTTAGGTTTGGGGAACTTTTCGTCTATTATCTGTTGAAGATCTGATCCAATACTATTCTCTTGGATTCTTCTCATTCCTATATTCCTATGATTTGCAGAGGTTTGGTTTTTTTCATAGTGTCCCATATTTTCCTGGTTGTTTCCACTTTTGTGTATTTTAAATTTTTCATAATCTTTATTTGAGCTTTTTACTTTCTCTTTGTTTATCTTCCAGGTCTGATATTCTTTGTTCTGCTTCTCCATTCTACTTCTGAGGCTTTTTCCTTTTCTTTCTTGATTGACTGAGTGTTCTAATTTCCTTTTTTGTTTACCCTGTGTTTCTTTAGTACTTCCATTTTTTTTTTTTTTTTTTTCTTTTATTTCTTTTCTTTGTGCTTCTCAATCTCTTCTTGGTGCTTCCTTTTTCATTTGGTTGGGCTTTCCTTTTTCAGTGTTTGTACTTCCATTCAGAGTTTGTTTTTTTCTCCCTCTAGTTCTTTCTGGAGTTTGTCATTCTGTCCTTTAGTTCTTTCCGAAGTTTGTCATTGTATCCCTCTAGGTCTTTTGGTTTTTCATTCTCTCTCTTTAGTTCCATGACTTCTTCTTTATTTTCTTTAATCTCTCTGCGTCTATGTCTGCAATTATTCGTCTCAGCTCTGTTCCTTGGGTCTCCTCAAGGGGAATCCCATTGTGGCTATCTCCTCAGGTTTGGTAGGGCCTGGTTTGGGAGTCCTCCTGTGCCTTTCCCATGTTGTCCCTTCGTCGTGTCCCTGGCATCTGGATTTCCATTTTGTGATTCAGATCACAAATGTATTTTCACTTTGTTAGTGGATGGTTTTGCTGCCTCCTTCCGATTTGTTTTTTTTTTTTTTTTTTTTTTTTTTTTTTTTTTTTTATGGTGTATTGACTGGGCTAGGTTTCAGGTTTCAGTTTTGTTGTATTATATTGGTGTTGGAAGCCTAAGTTCAAGTTAGTCTTCTCTTTCTGTTCTGAAGGTTCTCCAAAAGGAAGACCACTTGGATTCTTAGCAATTCACTGGCCTGGCGCGTTATGGCGTCTCCATGTTGAATGCTTTTTAAGATGCTTCTCAGACATCTCTATTTCTTCATTTGTGAAGTCTCTTTTCAGCTCTTTAGTCAATCTTTTGAGTGAGTAATTTGTTTTCTTCTTTGTTTTTGAACAGTTTATATACGCTTGATGTTAATGCTCTGTCAGATGTATCACTGGTGAATGTTTCTTCCCACTATATGAGGCTTCTCTTCACTTCTTTTATTGTTTCTTTCATTGTACAGAAGCTCTTGAGTTTAATAAAGTCCCACTTGTCAACTATCAATCTTATTTTCTGCCCAGCTACTGTCTTATTTAGAAAGTCTTTTCCTATGCCTGTGTCTTGTGTCATAAAACATATAAACAGACTGAAAGACAAAAACCACATGGTCATCTCAATTGATATGGAAAAGGCCTTTTACAAAATTCAACATGCTTCATGTTTAAAGTCCTAGAGGGAATTGAACTGGAGGGAACATTCCTCAGTATAATCAAAGTCGTATACAACAAACCCACAGCAAACATTATTCTAAATAGGGAAAAATTAGAATCATTCCCCTTAAAATCAGGAACTCAGAAAGGCTGCCCCCATCCCCACTCCTTTTTTTAGCATTTTTATTGAAGTTTCTGCAATTCATACATTTCTCAGTCCAATTTAGGCTCATTCCTCTTTCCATGACCCCCGCCCCACACAAGTCCATGCATTTTGTCATATGTGTCTTTAATCTTTTTTTCAGTCTTTTTAAAGTTTTTTTTTTATGCAGAGATTTATTGTGTTGGCCTGAATTTTACTGTTTCAGACAGTTCTTTGACCTGTCCTTTTGTTGTTGCTGTTCCATCCAATTTGTATTGCTCCAAAACATGCATATATATTCTTCACACGTATACCAAAATTATGATGTCTGAAAGTAAGCTGTATGTTAATTCCAAAACATGTAAAGTAATTCACATTTCTCCCCTTTAATTTTATATTACTATAAAATATGCATATATATCCTCCCCCACTCCTTTTTAATATAGTGCTTGAAACACCCGCTGGAGCAATAAGGCAAGAAAAGGAAATTAAAGGAGTACTAATTGGAAAGTAGAGGTCAAACTACCCCTTTTTGCATATGACATGATAGTTTACCTAAAGGACACCAAAAACTCCACCAGAAAACTCCTAATTTTGTATCCAGCTATTTCAATAAAGTAGCAGGATACAAAATCAATCTAGAAAAATCAGTAGCCTTTGTACCAATAACAAGAAATTGGAGAAGGAATATAAAGAGACCTTTCCATTCACAATAGCCTAAAAAAATAAAATATCTAGGAACAAACTTGACCAAAGACACTAAAAATTTCTACATTGAAAATTATAAATCCCCAAAGGAGATTGAGAAAGACACCAGAACATGGAAAGACCTCCCATGCTCATGGAATGGAAGAATTAACATAGTAAAAATGACCATCCTACCCAAAGTAATATACAGGTTCAATGCAATCCCAATTAAAATCCCCAACAGCTTCTTCACAGATCTAGATAAAAACATCCTAAAGTTCATGTGGAAAAATAAAAGGACCCACGTAGCCAAAGCAACCCTGAGCAAAAACAACAATGCAACTATATCAGACTTCAAACTACATTACAGGGCTGTAGTTATAAAAACAGCTTGGTACTGCCGCACCCCTCCCCCTCAAATAAAAGACCTGTGGATCAATAGAACAAAACTGAAGATCCAGACTTGAACACATCAAATTTCATCCACCTCATATTTGACAAAGGGACCAAGAAGAACCAATGGAGGAAAGATAGTATCTTCAGAAAATGGTGTTGGCAAAATTGGATCACCACTTGTAGAAGAATCAAATTAAATCTCTACCTCTCACCTTGTGCAAAATCAACTCCAAATGGATCAAAAGACCTCAAAGTGAAAACCAAAACTACATTAATTATAATAATAGAAAATTTTGTAATAATTTTAGTGCCAAAACACCCATTTATAGAAAACACATAAAATGTATAGTTACATATATATATATATATATATATATANCTCCTCTCTTTCGCCCTTTGAATTGCTTCAAGTATTTTATGAAGAGTGGTTTTCCAGACATGTATTCCATTCACTTGTTTATGTCATGGACGATTTTCTCTCTCCTTCACGTTATAGTCGACATTTTGCTGGTAACAGTATTCTGCGTTGGCATCCATAGTCCCTTACCACCGGGAATGCTTTGCTCCATGTTCTTCTTGCTTTCCTGGTTTGAGGCGAAAGTCAGTTGTAATTCTGATGGGTTTCCCTTTGTATGTGACTTGTTTTCTTTTGGGCCTCAGGAATTTTGTCTTTGTTTTGGGATCTAGCATTTTAACTATGATATGCGTGGGGTGTTTCTTTTCTGATCTTGTCTATTTGGTGGTCTATATGCTTCTTGTATTGTATTGGATTGTCTATTTTAGGTTTGGGGAACTTTTCGTCTATTATCTGTTGAAGATCTGATCCAATACTATTCTCTTGGATTCTTCTCATTCCTATATTCCTATGATTTGCAGAGGTTTGGTTTTTTTCATAGTGTCCCATATTTTCCTGGTTGTTTCCACTTTTGTGTATTTTAAATTTTTCATAATCTTTATTTGAGCTTTTTACTTTCTCTTTGTTTATCTTCCAGGTCTGATATTCTTTGTTCTGCTTCTCCATTCTACTTCTGAGGCTTTTTCCTTTTCTTTCTTGATTGACTGAGTGTTCTAATTTCCTTTTTTGTTTACCCTGTGTTTCTTTAGTACTTCCATTTTTTTTTTTTTTTTTTTCTTTTATTTCTTTTCTTTGTGCTTCTCAATCTCTTCTTGGTGCTTCCTTTTTCATTTGGTTGGGCTTTCCTTTTTCAGTGTTTGTACTTCCATTCAGAGTTTGTTTTTTTCTCCCTCTAGTTCTTTCTGGAGTTTGTCATTCTGTCCTTTAGTTCTTTCCGAAGTTTGTCATTGTATCCCTCTAGGTCTTTTGGTTTTTCATTCTCTCTCTTTAGTTCCATGACTTCTTCTTTATTTTCTTTAATCTCTCTGCGTCTATGTCTGCAATTATTCGTCTCAGCTCTGTTCCTTGGGTCTCCTCAAGGGGAATCCCATTGTGGCTATCTCCTCAGGTTTGGTAGGGCCTGGTTTGGGAGTCCTCCTGTGCCTTTCCCATGTTGTCCCTTCGTCGTGTCCCTGGCATCTGGATTTCCATTTTGTGATTCAGATCACAAATGTATTTTCACTTTGTTAGTGGATGGTTTTGCTGCCTCCTTCCGATTTGTTTTTTTTTTTTTTTTTTTTTTTTTTTTTTTTTTTTTATGGTGTATTGACTGGGCTAGGTTTCAGGTTTCAGTTTTGTTGTATTATATTGGTGTTGGAAGCCTAAGTTCGTCTTCTCTTTCTGTTCTGCGGTTCTCAAAAGGCAAGACCACTTGGTATTCTTAGATTCACTGGCTGGCGCGTTATGGCGTCTCCCATGTTGAATGCTTTTTAGATGTTTCTCAGACATCTCTATTTCTTCATTTGTGAAGTCTCTTTTCAGCTCTTTTAGTCCATCTTTTGGAGTGAGTAATTTGTTTTTTCTTTGTTTTTGAACAGTTTATATACGCTTGATGTTAATGCTCTGTCAGCTGTATACTGGTGAATGTTTCCTCCCACTTTGTGAGCTTCTCTTCACTTCTTTTATTGTTTCTTTCTTGTACAGACGCTCTTGAGTTTAATAAAGTCCCCCATTGTCAATATCAATCTATTTTCTGCCCAGCTACTGTCTTATTTAGAAAATCTTTTCCTCCGCCTGTATCTGTGTCATATAAAACATATTAAACAGGACTGCCAGACAAAACAACATGTTCATCTCAATTTGATATGGAAAGGCCTTTTACAAACATTCTTCAAACATGCTTCATGTTTAAAGTCCTCGAGGGAATTGAACTGGAGGGAACATTCCTAGTATATCAAAGTGTATCAACAACCCACAGCAACACATTATTCTAAATGTAGAAAATTTGGAATCATTCCCCTTAAAAATCAGGAACTCAGAAAGGCTGCCCATCCCCACTCCTTTTTTTAGCATTTTATTAAGTTTCTGCCACTTCCTACATTTCTTATCAAATTTAGAGTCATTCCTCTTTCCATGACCCCCCCCCCCCCCACACAAGTCCAGCATGTTGTCATATTGTCGTTAAATCTTTTGGCAGTCCTTTTAAGAGATTTTGTTGCAGGCAGGATTATTTGTGTTGGCCTGATTGTACTCGGTTTCCAGACAGTTGGTTTGGACCTGTCCTGGGTGTGTGTTCGAATCAGGTTCCTCCTTTACTTGTCTCCAACAAAACATGCATATAGATTCTTGTGCACACGTATACAATAATGATGTCTGAAGTAAGCTGTGAGTGTTAATTCCCCAAACCGTAACGAGTAATTACGCACATTATCTTCTCTCTTTAATTTGATATGACGTACTAAACAATATGATATATATCCCCACACACCTTTGTTAATATAGTGCTTAAACACCCGCTGGAGCAGGCATGAAGCAAGAAAAGGAAATTAAATGGCAGTACTAAATTGGAACGTAGAAGTAAAACTCCCTTATATGCATGATGACCTATGTTTCAACCTTAAAGTCAACCAAAACAAAACTCCACCAGGAACACTCCCTATTTGTATCCCAGCTTGGATTCAATAAAGTAGCAGTATCACAAATATCTAGAAAAACTCAGTAGCATTCCTGATACCCATAAAACAATATGGAGAAGGAAGTATCTAAAGACGACTTCTCAATCCCATTAGCCTAACCAAAACTAACATTCTAGGGACACCCCTTACCCAACACTCATATTTATCTCTACATCCAAATTTTTATACATCCCAAGAAGGAATTGAAAGAATAGAACGAGCATCAGAAGCATGAACCAGCACCTTCCCATGCTCATGGATGGATAGCAATTCACATAGTAAAACGACCAGCTCCTCCCCAAAGTAGATATACGGTTTTTCGAATTGCACTTCCCACTTAAAACCCCCAACAGCTTCTGCACAGATACTAGATAAAAAAACCTAAAGTTACTGTGGAAAAATAAAAGCACCCAATAGCCAAAGCACCCCCCGAGCAAAACAACAATGCAAACTAATACAGACGTCACAACTACATTACCGGGCTGTCTTTAAAAAACAAGCATTGGTCTGCCGCACCCCGTCCCCTCAAAAAACAGACCTTTATGACTCAATAACACAAAACTGAGATCCAGACTTGAACACCATCAAAGGTCATCCACCTCATATTGACATAAGAGGCCAAGAAGAATCAACTGAGGAAAGAGTCCGTATCTCAGAAAATGGTGTTGGCAAATTGGCTCACACTTTTAAGAATGAAATAAACTTAACCCAGATCTCTACCTCTCACCTTGTGCAAAATCACTCCCAAATGGATCAAAAGACCTCAAAGGGAGAAACACCAAAACGACATTAATGAATATAAAATAGAAAAGTTTTGTAAATTATTATAGGCCAAAACACCCATATGGGAGGACACCAGAAAGTAGGTAGTTTACATATATATATATATATATTATATATATATATATATATATAACAAAATGCTATGCAGAGTGAAATGAATTGTTTATATAAAGTCAAATAAGATATAAACCTAAATATGGCTAGTTTTTATATACATGTGCATATACTAAAATGACAATGGTAGGTGATTATATCACTCAGCAAAAAGGGGTAGGAGGAAGAGAATTCATTGGGAAATGTGGAGAGGACTTTACTATCATTTGTAATGTAATGATATTAGGTTTAGAAATATAAGGGTGCACTGATCACAGGACAAAGGGTAGAGTCTAATACTACTATTCTACTAAATAATTATCAAACTAAACTGACTCCTGATGATTCATTGTTTATCCATTGATTAATGCATCTCTCAACACTTACCTCAGAAGTTTCCTTACGCAGCAGAATGTGATTAACACATAAACTCAAAACTGGCCAGTGTGCAGAAAAGAAAAGGCTGCAGAGCACTTATCCCAGAATACAAGACTCTGCCTCTCAAGGCTCAGGGATCATTGCAGAAGAGCGGGTAGAAAGACTGTAAGAGCCAGAGATGGTGTATGGCCAAAAGAAAACAGAGTTTTCCTGACAACTGGCCAGTTATTTATAAACTCACAGCAGTGGTGACAAAATACACAATTCTCATGCAGGTTAAATCAGACAAATTCCAACAAGAACAAAGGGAATAGAAACTCCAACTTAACCATAGGAAATTTTGGAAACTGATGATTTCTGAGAAGGGGGGGAGACTGTCTTAAAAGGATAAGACTTGGTAGGTTGACCTGGTTCCAGTGGATGGACCCACAGAGAGGGACACTTAGGGATGCAAATTAGAATCCATAGGCCTCGTTATACCTGGTATAAATACATTAGATTTGATGTGAGGCAGTAAGAGAGATGGCAATAAGGGTGGGGATCTAAACATCATCAAAGTATATTGTATGAAAATATCATAATTCAATAATATATATAAAACTACAATTAAAAAAGCAAATGACAAGATGTTTTAGCTTACATATGTATTTTATTGGTTCTTTAAAAAAATACCATTCAATTCTTGTTGATCATACTCAAACCCCTCCCCTGACATTACCAACCCTTCCCCAATTTTATGTCCTCTATCATTTTATTTTATTATTTTTATTTTATGATAATGAGTATATTGCCTACATGTATGTAAGTGCACTCATGTCATGCAGTGCCTACTAATCTCAGAAGAGGGTATCAGATTCTCCTGGAACTGAAGTTACAGTCAATTGTTAGCTGACATGTGGGTGCTGGGAATTGAACCCTGGTCCACTGTAAGAGCAGCCAGTGCTCTTATCCATTGAGCTATCTCTCCAGCCCCTTCCATTGTTATTTTTTTTTTCCAGCTTGATTGTGATAACTTTATTTCCTCTCCTAAGCCATGTTTTCATGAGTGACAGGTTAACACACTGATAATTTTGGGGGTGAGCACATGTGCTAGGTTAACAAGAATGGTGCTTTGGCATGGCTGATGGAACAGGAACTTTGATAATAAATAAAATAAAAAATAAAAAAAATAAAAGTTTTCAAATTAGTTTAATAACTATATATTTATATGAAAACTTTCAAACATGTGCATTGTGGTGCAAACATGATTGTGGTACAATAATTGTGATGGAATGTTACTATGTAAACAGCACAAACTCCACATTCACTGCATCAGGACTTGTCTCCCTTTCTATCAATGTCTCTATATCCAGTTCTGCTATTTTTAAAAGCCTATTGAAGCTTAGATTTTCATATAACACAATTATATGTCATTGTACATATTACTATTCAAAGAAATATAATGATTGCAGGTAGAATGTCTCATCCCTAGTAAGTAGACATTTAAAGAAAAATTATAACCTTGATAAATACTATTGAGAAGTATACAAGGTAGCATTTACAAGTAATACGCTGAAGTTACTTGAATTGATTTTAAGATTTCAATCAGTAATTGTCCATATTGCTTGCTTGATGGGTCGCAAGTTGCCTATGGTTTTATAGAGCTGGTGGAGGGCAAATTTCAGGGCAACTATAATTATGTTGCAGTTTTTTTCTTCTACTGCAAACACCTGATACTAATAACTAAATGGTAATATATCTATCTGTAAATGGGTCTGTTAGAGGCTTCCAAGCATGTGCTAAGTTTATTTAATAACAAATATTTAAATACTAGACTTATATTCCAAGGATTCTGTGGTATCAACTAAAAAATAAATGAGAAAATAAATGAAAAAATGTATACATGAGACTGGAGACATGACCCAGCAGTTAAGAGATGTTCTTACAAAGGATCCAAGCTTTGTTCCTAGTACCCAGAATGATGGGAAAAATTGCCTGTAACTTCAGCTTCGGTGAACTTGATGCCATCTTTTGTCCCCTGTGGGCTACCACATACACATGGACTAGACTCACACACAGATAGATATACATGAATAAAAAGAAATCTAAAAAATGTATGCATGGTGGGCTGGAGAGATAGCCTAGCGGTTAAGAGCGCCGACTGCTCTTGCAGAGGACCCGGGTTTGATCCCCAGCACCTACATGGTGGCTGAGAACCATCTGTAACTCCAATTCCAGGAGAACTCCAGTTCCAGGGGAATCCTACACCCTCTTCTGACCTCTGCAGCATTGCACGACACAGGCGCACAAACCTACATGCAGACAGTACATTCATACACATAGAAAATAAATAAATAAATAAAATTAAAAAAGAAAAGTTCATAAAAAATGTATGCATGGATATTGCTTTAGAGTGCAATTGAGAGAGAAATAAGTGGACTGAGCTACTTCAAAACCAAGGACTTTGAATTCAAAAGAGAGTAAAAGGGAATAGTGAAGATGAGCTTTCCAGTGTCAAGTCCAAACTGTCTGATTGATGTGTTCATTGAACTAGGGGACCCTAGACGAGAAGTAGCTTGCTTAACTGCTATTTTCAACTTAATTTTGGCCATGTTATATTTGAGATGTCTTTGAGACAGACGTTAGAATGTAAACAAGGGGGCTGGAGGGATGGCCTAGCAATTAAGAGCAACGACTGCTCTTGCAGAGGACCCGGGTTCGATCCCCAGCGCCCACATGGCGGCTGAGAACCGTCTGTAACTCAAATTCCAGGAGAATTCCAGTTCCAGGGGAATCCGACACCCTCTTCTGACCTCCGCGGCACGGGTGCACAAACCTACTTGCAGACAGTACATTCACACACATAAAAAATAAATAAATAAAATTAAAAAAGAATGTAAAATGATGTAGAAAGATAGGCAATTAGGGCTAAATCATTAAAAGAAAAGACACTTGTTAATAAAATTTGGTAGACAGGTGAAACAGTTAAAGGAGTTTGGGCAGAAGACATAGGATGTAGAGGCAGGTTCTTTTTCATTTAGGTAACATTCGAGATATAAAAACTGTTCAGGTTCTAAGGGACACAGCAATGATCAAACAGATAATAGCTTCCCTGTAATAGAATTTATGCAAGCAGCATTATATTTGCTGATTATTAGATGCTGAATCAAGGAGTAAACAAATGAAAAGACAAAGATTAGACAAGAAAAAGAGAATTTACACATGAGAAATACTGAACAGTTGCTACTAGGATAAAGCTGTGGATTGTTGGTGGATGTATATAATAAGTTGGCAAAGACGAATGGCAAAAGTCTCTTAAAATTATTAGTTTAAATTATAGAGACTTTATATATTATATTATATATATATAATATATGATATATATATATATATATGAAGTTTTAAGCCAAGGTGATTACAATCTCCTTAAACATTCTTAAATACTTTGACAAGTAATAATTGTAAATATTGATGGGATTCAGTGTGGTATTTCAATACATCTATACAGTATGTACTGACCAAATCAGAATAATAGATATTTCAATCCCTTTGTCATTATTCTTCATTTTGAAGCTCTGGTCCCTCTTTTCTGGGTGTTCACAAAAATCTCTGGTATACTTTGTGAACTATAGCCAACCCACTGTTGGAAAACACAGCACCATAACCCTTCCACCCAACTGAGTTTTGGTACCAGTTAGCTACCTGAAATCAGTCCCTGTCATTCCAAGTCAATGTTCACCATAATATCCTCATTTTTCCCCATTTACTACAAATGACTAAATAACATATGCTGTTTTTTTGGTCTTTGCTTTTGGTCTTTTTGAGACAAGGTCTTCCTTTAGTCCCAGCTGGCCTGGACCTTACTATGTAGACCAGGCTGGCCTTGAACTCACAGAGATCTACCTGCCTCTGCTTCCCAAGTACTGGGATTAGAGGTGTGCACCACCACACCTAGCTCAACACATGCTATTATTTTCATATATCACAATTTTATGCATTCATCTACTAATGAGTATCTAGCTGAATTATATATCTTAGTTACTAAGAATAGTAATAGTAAAGAAATAAAGGTCATCAAGGGGGAGGGGTTCTTCTATGGTGCTGGAGCCGAGGGCTTTGTGCAGGCTAAGCAACTTCTCTATAACTGAACTCCATCCCCAGTCCACAAATGTCATTTTGTGATTCTGGTATCATTTTATTTGGATATATGCCTTCACAGCATTTAGAAGATAAAAGAAAATGGGCTTGTACTAGGCATGAAATATAAAGCATTTAGCAATTACTACTAAAACAGAAAACCAAGAGTCTAAAAATCCATTAATTTGAGTTGTCTGTGGAAGAGAAAATTTCAGAGTGAAAACTATAATGTTTGGATGATCAAAGAACATAAGAGATATTTTATGTTAGTAACAAGGGAGATGTCCAGGAGTGCATACAGAATGGCAGACATTATGTTAGCTTTGTATTTGATTATTATTATTATTATTATTATTATTATTTTTATTTTTATCATGGCAATTTTATTTGTTTATTGTTTTTGGGATAAATGTTTGTTTTTATTATACAATTTGTTTATTTTTCTTTTTTTCATTTTTATTGAATTTTTTATGTGTTCCATACATAATTTTTCAGTCAGTCTTAATCACCATTATACCCACTTCTCCCCTGACACCCTCCTTTGTCCCCCCCCTCGAGTTTATATCTTTTGTCATTTCTGTTAGAGTCCATTGTGCCAAATTTCTCTCCACACTCAGTCTCCAGTGGCAGCTCCTCCCCTGAGCTCTATCCTGAGTCTCTTTTGTAAAGAAGGCCAGGTCTCCCTCACCTTACCACCATTTGCTGCCAATATTTCTTCAGCCAAGGCTGGGCTTTTTTTCTTTTCCTTGTCAATCTGCATTGGTTAAACAGACCTATGACATCTCAGTGAGAGAGATTTTTTTCCTCAATGTATAATTTTTATTGAATTTTTTTGTGAATTTAATCTTAATCATATCCAGAACCTCTCCCCTATCTTCACTCTCCCCATAGTACCCCCAAACCAGATTTCATGCATTTTGTCATACATGCATGCACAGCCATGTTTATTGCAGCTCTCTTCACAATAGCAAAGAGTTGGAACCAACCCAAGTGCCCCTCAACCAACGAGTGGATAGAGAAAATGTGGTACATCTACACAATGGAGCTCTATGCAGCAGTAAAGAAAGATGACATCATGAACTTTGCAGGTAAATGGATGGAACTAGAAGATATTATGCTAAATGAGGTAACACAGTCCCAGAAAAATAAACGAAGAATGATATCCCTCAGTTGTACATGCTAGCATCAACTAAGGCAAACTGAGTAACATTAATGTTATATTTCTCTTTATCTAAAAGCAACTGTGCTCTTAGAACTAACCTACTACTTATTTTCAGACTTTATAATTTTGGTATAAGGGTGGAGATTATGTTTGCATATTTTAGAACAATATATAATTAAAAGGGAGGGGCTGGAGAGATAGACTAGCTGTTAAGAGCGCCGACTGCTCTTGCAGAGGACCCGGGTTCGATCCCCAGCACCCACATGGCGGCTAAGAACCGCCTGTAACTCCAATTCCAGGAGAACTCCAGTTCCAGGGGAATCCGAGACCCTCTTCTGACCTCCGCGGCATTGCACGACACGGGTGCACAAACCTACATGCAGACAGTATATTCATACACATACAAAAATAAATAAAAAATAAAATTAAAAAAAATAAAATTAAAAGGGAAAAATGTGAATCCTGAAATATGATTTGGAAATAACATACAGTTTATTTTCAGATGACGTGATTTTAATACATGTGTGACATACATAATTGCATATGTTGATACAATATGGATTGGAGGGAACAAAAACAGCAAAAGAACTGGGACAGGGAACTGACTGAAGCAGTAGAGTTCTTCTCCCCCCCCCAAAATAATTTTCTACTTTGAAAAACTTTGAAAAGACTGAGAAGGGGAAACAGGACATGTATGGCAGACTGCATGAGCTTGGGAGGAGAGGGGTCATGGAGGGGGAAATGAGTCTGGATTGAACTGAGAAGTGATGTATGAAATGCACAAAAATTCAATAAAAGATTAAAAAAGGTGACTTCTTGAGTCATATTTGTTTACCCAGATATCCCTTGGAGTGAATTCACCAACTGCAGCCTGTTCAACCTATTTAGCACCACTCCCTCAAAGATCAGCTCTCCCTCACTCAGCAATGATCAGCTGCCAATTGTCCTCAGATAAGGTTGAGGCCTCTTGCCCATCTGTCCAATTCTCTGGTGGTTTTTGTATCATCATCATAATCATCATCATCAATATTTTTAGTTAAAAAATATGGGAAGTTTTTGCTTCCATGTTACAGTGTAAATGACTGATTTACTGAAGGAATTAATAAGAAGGCAAACATAGCAGCTATTTAGGGGACAAGTAGAATCTTCCTGTTATGAGAAATTGTTTTTTTTTTTTCCGGTCTTTTTGAGACAGGGTCTCCCTGTAGCCCTAGCTGGCCTGGAACTTGCTCTGTAGAGCAGCTGGCCTGTAACTCACAGAGATCCCCTTGCCTCTGCCTCCCAAATGCTGGGATTAAAGGCATGCGCCATCATGCCCGGCCATTACGAGAAATTTTATTACCCCTGCATGGAAGCAAAGCTGAAAACAGACATTTTGAGAAACTGAGATGTGGGAGGAAGGATATGGGGAAGACAAATTAGAAAACTGTATGTAGTGTTTCCTGTATTCTGCAAAGTAGGCAAGTTTCTTTGTTGATAGCACAGGTGGTGGGTAGGATGGAGAGGACACAAGAAAAGGCTAAGAAATCTAAGTAGCTGTGTAAGAAATGAGATGACACTAAAGCAAATACCATAAGATCTCTCTTTCATGTCAAACCCTCTGATCAAATCCTTTCTCTAAGGATTTCTCTAAGGATTTTTTTCCAAAATGTAGCAGCTAGAAGTAACAGGACGGGCTTTCTCACCCCATTTCCTGTTTGCTTCCCTTTCCTTTCATTACTACTCAACTTCCTGTAAGCGACAATTTGATCACCTTTTCTGAACCTTCTTAATCATATCTCTTTATCAATATATTTATACTCACTTGAGTTTTCTGTTATGTGCTGTTGTCTATATTTGAAAAAATTCATTTTTCTCTTTCATAATCCCTGTCCCTTTTTGTTTTCCACTCTTCTCTATCACCTCTGCTTCTTCAGTTGTTGATTCTTGCATTCTCTTCACTTATTGCTTCTTTACTACTGAGTGACATTTTCCATTTTTTAAGTATATTTTTATTGAAGTTTTTTGCATTTCATACGTCATTTCTCTGTTCAATTTAGACTCATTCCCCTTTCCATACCCCCCACACTCCACCTGAGTTCATGCATTCTTTTATTGATTTTTAATGTTTTCATACATAATTTTTTTCTTTTAAATTATATATATATATTATATATGTATAATATATATATAATATA